>BCLG01001369.1:87735-107503 GCA_001602295.1 Zoysia matrella | reverse complement strand
TAAAAATTTTTCATGTGGTACTTATATAAAGGGGCGGTATTAACAAATATAATCTAACACATAGAAACTAGGATCGGTGTAAATTGTGTAGTTTTTTATGGCGAATGAAACTATTGACCACCTTTTCTTTAGTTGTCATAATGCAAGATTTCTTTACAATTTGGTAAAGTTCTATTACCTTTAGGATCAATCCATCTTTAAATATAGAACATATGTTTGGTATGTGGTTAAATAATTTTGGAAAAAAGTTAAGACAACAGGTACTAGTTTGGGCATCGGCTTTTATGCTGAGCAATATGATTTGGTAGAAATGATGTTATATTTGATAAGGCTTCAATAAAAACTTATATGCAAGTATTTTACAAGAGAACTTATTGGCTTCGTTTCTAGAGTCAGCTTGAAAAGACAGAAAAGTACAAAAAAACAATAAAGGTCGCATGTCAGAAGCGCCTTTGCTATTTTGTCTCGTGGCCATTCATTACCAAAATATACTTTGTGGGAATATTATTTCTTCTGTTATAAAATTATTATCGATGACTTAAGTTCAAATTCACAATCATTTTGCAACAGACGGATAATATTTTTCAGAAAAAATTTTTGGTCCATACCACGACGAATATTTACAGGAACCGTTTTACTACATGTGTGGCGCCAAAATCGAATCGAATCGACAACGAAGAGTGAGACCAACCCTGGTCGCGCGGCGCGGGCCGGTGGGCATGAGCGTCGCCTCGGCATGTAGCGACCAGATCAGCCTCCGGTGGCGACGACGCCGTGGCCGTGCGGCGGGGGCAGAGCCGGCGGCACGAAGGGTAGATTCTGCAGCATGGGGTAGCGCATCCGGCGAGGGAACGGCCCGTCGTTGAGCAGCTGCTCAAGCGTCCGCGCAAACTTCGCGGTGTAATCCTGCAGCAGCTCCGCCAGCACAACCACAAGGATCATCGACGGGAACAAAGGGAATAATGGAAACAGGAAACGCTTCCACGGTCGCTTAGGTTGGACGACCTGCTGGCTGCTGGAAGCTTGGAAGAAGAGGACTTGGACTTGCATCGTCCTGGCGGGCGGCCGCGGATTTAAAAGAGGGTCGAGATTTCGAGGAAAAAAAGCGCAGATCTAGGAGGGAGCTGCGCGGTTGGTTCGCTGCGTGTCGTTTCCCGCGGACCTTGGTACGGATGTTGACCCGGTGGCGGCTCCCGTGCGTCGCGCCGGCGCTTTATGAGCGGTTGAGCTCGCGGCAGCCAGAAAAACGTGGGCGTGCGAGGCAGTCGGCAAACAAAACCGGAACTCAGCCACTCAGGTTACGCTGTGGCTGAGGCTTCCAGCGTGTTCAGCTTACGGTAGCACGACAACAGGTGGTATAAATTAAGAAAAAAACGAATTCACAAGTTTGTGGGATGAAGAATGTTTGCAGTGGTATTACTGGTAGATGTTTTTGTCTAAAATATATGTCAACTGATGTATAAGTCGGAGTTCTATTTTAGCTATGTAAAGTTACAGAACTAAACTTACTTTTTTGCTCAACTAGTTTATAGGTAACTATTTTAACTAGTCTAATATCCGTGCTAACATTACAGTGTAAAAAAATTAACTCAAAATAATAATATTAATATATGATGTTTATCATTTTAAAATGTAAAATACAACTAATCATTTATTGTTTGATTAAACACAAATGTGATACTACCCTTAAACAACTTTCAATAAACAAGCTAGTAGTACAGAGCCACGACATTGTTAAAAAAAGGAGTATTGAATTTCATAGGTCAATCTTCAAATACAGCCACCCTCGATCCAAACATGAATCATCTTTTTTTAAATAAAAAAAAATTGACATGTTAATCAACCATCCTGGTTCCTCGATTAAAAAGGAAAGCATGATCCAATAAGTTCATACCGATAAGGCAAACCATATTCAAGTTACTTATATTCCTCCAAAAATACTAAAGCCCTATTTGAAATGAAAGAATGAAAAATGTAGGAATAAAAAAAGAATGAAGAAAACACAGTAATAGAGAAAATGAGAAAACTATAAGAAAAACAGAGAAATTGAAAAAAAAATATTTGATTGCAGGAAAAAAAGGAATATGAAGTAAATGAATGTTTACACGTCACTAATGCTCACTATTACTGTTCAAATCAATACTTACGAAAATAAATATTTTTTCTTTGACATAACTACTCTACAACACCCAACGGAGTAGCCATAACAAAAAAATCCCAAATCATCGCCTCCCTGCCTGATACTTACCCAGGCGCATTGGTTAAAAAACTCAAAATCCTAACATCTTCCTCATCCAGCGCACGGACAGCTCCGCTCGCGTCATGGTAACTTCGCCTCTTCCGGTAGTCCCGCCATCAAATCAGCTTCGCTCCCTCTTCCTCGCAAAACGCGTGAGTTCTTCGATCTATCCGTCGCTGGAGCTGGGGTCGGGGGCGGCGCGGCGGGTGCCGGCGCGCAGCTGCTGCGAATGGAGCAGGGAACCAGGGGTGGAGGCTGAGCACCGGAGCAGAGCTCGTGGCACGCGTGAACATGGGCTAGAAATCCGTGTCTTCCTAATCAATCATACTCACATATTAACGAATCAAACACAGGGGCGTGCATGTGACGCAGCTGTCCTGCAGTCCTGTTCGCGCGACGTCGAAGCCGTGGGGATGCAGGCAGGCAATTCGTGGCGGCGCAACGCACCCGCCCCGCGAGGGCCTTGGCCGTGGGCCTCGGGTACATAGACGAGGACGACAAGGTTGCTGACGCGAATCCCTGTGGGGCCGGCGTCGCCTTGACGATGATGGTGACATCGTCGAATGAGCGGAGGCCACGCCGCCGGTCGCGTGCCACGGCGGCAGCGCCAGAGGAGGTCTCGCACGGTGGCAAACCGCACGTTTGGGCCTACTGCGGCTTCCAACCCGGCCTCCTCCACCGTGAGGTGCCGGAAAGGAACTGGAGGCGCCCGCTCGGGAGGAGAATCGGGAGGGATGAAGGAAGAGATGGCCGCGGATTATTTTAGGGCGGAGAGATGAGGGGCGGGTGGGGCCGAGGATCGAGACGGGGGGCGTGGGAGATCCGAGGGTCGTCAGCCGTAGGATCTGTGATAATCTCTTAAGAATGATTCTGGTACGTTAGATATGTAACAAGTATTATTTGTGGTAGAATTAGCGGTGTACATAAAGGTTTAATTACCTCTGTTGGGGACAATTTAGTGGATGGCTGTAGATTTATTTCATTGGTATATTATAAGGGTAGAGATAGAGATGATAAATGAAGTATGGGAGGAGTGAATTTTCAGCCGACTAAAAAATAGCTTTTCTTCAGTGGATGCATCTGAGTACAGCCGTATGAACTACAACCCCAAGCTAAACCAAGTCACCGTCGACTGAACTTCATTTTCAGTCGACTGGAGAGTAGGAAATTCGATGTAGTGATGTGAGACTTCTATTATGACTTTGCACTTTCTCGATTTTAAAATTTATCACTCCATGACTCCAACCTTTCAAATTTTTCAATGGTATTCTCTTCGGTTCATAAAGAAAGTCGTTTAAAACAATATTTTACTTAAATATTGATAATATAAATTACAAATAAATTTTAACATATTAAGTTTAGAAATATGAAAATTATAAGATTAGATTTGTCTTATAAAATACTTTGATAAAAGTATAAATAAGTTACTTTTTAACAAATATTTTTTATATAAATAAAAATTAAAATTATACTTTTGAGAAAACGGCATGGATAGTGCCGCTGTGAGCACTTCCCCCATTTATTGCTAGTGAAAAAAAGAAGGAAGGACCTAAGCCTAGGAGTCTAGAACACAATATCCTAGCCGTATCGTCCTTTTGTCTTTCTTTATTAAGCAGTTGGCCTTTGTATTATAGGGGTCAAAACGGGTAAAGCTAATTGGGCTGGCCCGAAGAAAAAAAAAGGGTCCGACCTAAACACGACACGGCTCGATTCATTTCCTGTCCAGCCGGTCCGGCACGAGCTACTGGCCGTGCTTGGGCTAAGTGTCCGGCCTAACAGGCAGCACGGGCACGACCAGTTTAGAATTTATTAATTTTAATTTTATTTTATATATAGTTAAATGATTTTATATGTAGTCAAATAAAATAGTGTAGTGTAGTGATAAAGTGGATACTTCATGTCTCTTAGGTGGTTCAATTCTCATTTTTCTCACTATATTTGGCACTATTTAGCATTGTATTCGACTAATTGAGTTAAAATTATAATTGAGTCCGCGTGTTTAATGGATCGGTCTGACATGAATATTAAATTTCGGGCCATGCTGTGGGCCTACGCTTGACCCTGTGGGCCAAAGTGTGCCTGGCTGGCCCGAAACTAAATGGGCCGTGGCATTTATTGTCTGGGCCGAGCCGTTGGGCCGGGACGTGCCGAGCGGCCTATTTAGCCATGTATAGCAACAGGTAATAGCTTTCAAATAGGAATACTCTTATTCCAACGGCCCATTGAAGTGCTCACAGCAAGTTGGGCCTGTAATCGTTATTAGGCTCGTTTAGCCCATAACATGTAGCCTCCTCGAGTTCACACGATGGGCTCTATGTGAAGGCCTTTTGTTCTACTACAATAGATATCATTTTTACTTCCTAATACACTATTTTTCTCTTTTTA
Source organism: Zoysia matrella (assembly GCA_001602295.1). Classification (NCBI taxonomy): domain Eukaryota; kingdom Viridiplantae; phylum Streptophyta; class Magnoliopsida; order Poales; family Poaceae; genus Zoysia; species Zoysia matrella. The sequence continues at coordinate 102,879 of BCLG01001369.1, read as the reverse complement.
ATATATATCTATCCATATATCTATTCTCATTTCATGTGCACTATAACCTTTTCATTTCTTAATTTTCAATTGCAGAATTACAATAACATTTAAAAGCCAATGGAGGGAGTAACTGAAACTAAGTACAAAGTAAGAACTTTTGGGTTGCGAGATTTTTTAATATTGTAATTTTATAAATTTTCTGTACAATCCTTAAAAAATCATGTGCTTCAAAGTAGTTCTATATAGAACCAAACAGTAATACACTGGATCTCCCTTTTTTCTGAAAAATAATTATATTCACATTTTGATCATTGCTGACAACGCGGTGCACTTAGCATATACGAAGTATACACTGACGCGAATGCAAACTCTCGGATTCTGTACGGTCAGAGCTTGATGGCGTGAAAACAATTTTTTCTTTTGCAAATAAAAGGAGCTATAAGCAATATATAAATGCTAACAACGTGACGCGTCATATGCCACGCGGTACCACTTTCGTTCTTGTGAGTGGCGACTCCCCCTGAGAGCTTTTGGCAGGGATTATAATTATTTAAAAAATTATTCACGTTTTAAATTATTTATAAAAATCACTTATCCAATTTGCTCACATAATCTATTTTCTATGTCAAAAGTGTTTGGCAAATTAGCTTATCTAATATAGATTATAATTGGTGAAAATGGTGAAGCAGTAAAAAAAAATACTATTTATAAGTTTATGGGTGCTAGTGCAAAATGTAAAAGTGATTATAAGTGATTATATGCTTAATCACTTATGAGTTAAAGTTATAAATGTTTGATAGAGATTATAACATAAGCTGTGATAATCAATAGCAAAATCAGCCTATAATTTCTACCAAAGGGGCCTAAATTAGTCTATCTTAACATGCTTTCAAATAAACAAAGATTTAAAAAAAAAACAGTAACCACGCAATCAGAATGCTCCTCCCTGACCGAGGAGCAGCAGGCCGCTGCAGCCTGCAGGTAAAAGATCCCCTACCTGCAGTCCACGCAAAACAAAACTGTCTCACAAACCCCAACAGTCCCACGCGCCCAATGACCATGATCAAAGCAAGCAGAGCATCATCGTGATCCCGATCCGTCTCTGCAGGTTCACGCTGCCCACGGCAGAAAGGCTCGACGGCGTTTAAAAATCGCCGCACGCGCTGGTTGCCACGTTGTTTGGGGCGATGCCGGGCGATTCAAACGGCAGGAATTCTCTGATGGTATACGTGTCGGGAGGTCAGAGGCGTACTTCGATTACGCCAATAACTGTGCCCTAGCTGTGCGTACGGGACGGCGTTGTTTTAGTGTTCCCTAATCACAAGATATTCTCGCACGCCTGGCCGAGTCTGACTTACTGATTGCTTGGGAGCTCTAGTTTTTCCCCCTTTCTACTGGGGCGAGCAAGTTAATCCATGTACAGGGACACCACAGCTAGCAATGTATCGGGGCGGGTCATGCGCGCGGACGCACGGAACAAGCTATCGATCGATCGATCGGCGGCCGGTCCCCATAGCATTGTCACGGATGCGATCCATTCCACGGCGCTTGCATTGGCTCGGCTTCCGCGCGGCCGCCCCCCAGGGCCCCAGCCCCAGGATCGATCGGGAAGCAAGCAAGCAGACACATGGGCCGAGGCGTGGCGTGCGAGCCAAAGCGACGTAACGGGGAGAGCTCAACGGTTTCATCAGGGGGGATGAGCAGTGCAGCGCATGCCGCAGAGAGAGAGAGAGAGAGAGAGAGAGAGAGCTTCTGCATGCATGCGCCACCGCCAGCTTTGTTGTTTCATGGGCCCAGCCTACTCCTCGACCCCGTCTTCATCATCGACCCTGGCTCAGCTCTCATGGTCTGGATGGATGGATGGAGCCCTAGGAAAAAATTTCGGTATAAAAAAATATCAGAGGTCACCGATAAATACGTTATTTTTAGATATATCGATAATTTCATTGAGTTAATTTAAATACTTTTAAAACTAATTTACACAAACTCACAAGAAATTGCCATTAATCTATAAGACAATATGGTTGTGTATACAAACAAGTATTTTTCGTTGATTAGTCATACTAAATGATGAAATTTCGTTGATAAAAAAATATCGGATCTCACTGATAAATACGATATTTCAAAAATTTTGGTGAAATTTCGCCGAATTTTTTTTTCATAGGATGAAGCATAGAGCAACTAATCTCGAGCAGCAGGCTAGGAGGAGGGGGCTTTTTGGTGGGACGTGGTTGGATGGTTCCATGAATCTCCACATCGCAGTTAATCCCATCCACTAGGGGCGTATATACAGTATCAGCTTATTGGATGGGGATGGGCTGCATGGATGCCTGGATGGTCCGGCGGTGGAGATGGGCTACAGTGCTGCAAGGTGTACGTACCGTTGCCGCCAATTAAGCATGCAGGTGGCTCGCTGTCATGGCCCTGAATCACGAGCCTCGATCCTCACTGTCATTGCGTGCGTCGCTGTTGTTCTGTCTCCGCGATCTCTGAAGCATGCAGGAGTCCAATAAGTAGTGTTACTAACAGGAGTAAGAGCTGAGACTTTAAACCTGATAACGCGTGTGTTAATGCTTCAAAATTAAGGAGAATTAAACAAGACAATAAGGATGGATCGAGGAGATTTGGCTGTCGATCGATCTCCGAATTCACGACGAAGTAGTTCGAATTCCACCTGAATTCATCATATACTAACAACCATCATGTTCTAAATAAATGCAACGCCGTATCCTCAGCTGCGGTTCTTCTGTACCGTAACCCGCGCTAGTCCTCACACGATACTGAACCCTTTGATCAATTCTCGTTCATTATTACTTGATAATTGTTTCTGTCATTAGTCAGAATTTATGCTGTTGTGAAGTAATGCTACGGACGAGGCATAGTACCTAGTACTACTCCACGCTAAGCACAGTAGATATCATAAGACGATTGTCTCTATCGATTGAGCTTATCATTATTTCAAAGATATAGCAGATCGTCGTCCTTCTTGTTCAGTCGAACGCGACCGTGCAATAATAGAACATTGTTAACAAAGCAGACTGCTGATATATGCTGAGTTGCTGACCCTTGCTGAAAGCTTTTCTGAGAATGAGAGTGTGCAGGCGCTCCATCCGGCTCCAGCGCTGATACACACTCGAGAGGGCCCGTTTGGAACGCAGGAATTTTTTAAAAATTTCATAAAAATTTTATAAGAAACAGTTTAATTTCGCAGAAAAAAAATCTTGTATTCCAAATGGGACCTCAGATCATGCATGCGTCCAACAACCGAAGGTCGCTGCAGCTGCGGCATGCATTTGATGATCCCTTTGTTGAATTCCTTCTGGACGTGTCATCGGTGGCAGGCACCAGTTTTTGGTTCACCAAAAAAGTAAAAGCAGAGACCACACATCTATGGTGGCAGCAGCTCTGCAGCAAGGTACCAGTAGCTCCTCGCTAGGTGCGCAGAGATGGACGGGCGGCTGGCCGGAGGAGAGGCTGGTGCACGCCGGCGGCTGGACCACTACTGCTCTCATGGGTTGGTGATGAGGTCCCAACATTTCTCAGCTCGTGCGTGAAGAAGAGGGAGGCGTTGGGGGTCTTCTTCCCCGTACACCAACCAGGCCAGCCTGACGCCTCTGATCGGCCAGCTGACCTGGCCGGAGAGTTATCCACAGTTACAGTGCAGGCCCAACACAAATGATCATATGGAGCTTATAATCCTCTAAATTTTTGAAGGAAATTAATAGCCATTCATATGGTCTATCATGGCGTGATAGTGATGCGCTCTGATTTTGTTGCCCTATTGAAGCGAAACCTCATGATTAGTTTTGAATCCTATCGTCCAAGCAGAGTCTACCAAATCGGTCGTATCTGTAGCATGACTCAATTTAAAAGGAGGATTCTGCATTGGAGAGCCTCCGTTTTTATTTTATTTAACAAAATATTTGATATTTTCTGCTGACTTTTTGTAGTATTTTGGTGAAAAATCAACATCAAACAACAATGCTTCTGAAAAAATGTAGTAAAATGAAGTCGACATAAAATCACATAACTTATTATTTTTGCTGAAAGAATTACATTTTCATTTGAGTGCATGCGATTTATTTGTAGGGATCATCTCACACATGCGTATGCCGGCCAGGCACATCCAAATCGCTTTGCACACTGTGGTCCTGTACTGCTTAAAAGAAGCCTCATTTATACGAGGAGTAACGATGATGCATGTGCCTATCCTCAATTCAGCATAGGTGCGAGCAAAAGAAAAGGGAAAGAAGGTTGGTCCACAAAAGCAGGGATATGAGCAGGCATGCAGGAGGGTGCCCCTTTCATGAAGCTGCATGGAAGTGGAAGGCTCCTCTCGTCCTGTTGCCGCGAGAAAGAAGGGGACCTTTGGTTAATTTTGCAATGTTCTGCGACGAAGAAAGGCTGCCTCATCAACCGGCTGCCTTCCCCTTTGGTCATCGGTTATCTTCAGTGTCTTGCTTGCTGGATGCTGCGTCTGTTTGCAGCTCGCACTATCTTTAGACTGATCAGGGACCTCGCGTCTCTCAGCCAACAGTTGACACAGTATGCATGCAGATAAACATCATGATGCATATGTCAGGTATGGAATTAGAAGCCTCCGCGGATCCGGATGACACCGTCCTACCTGTTGCTGCATGCTGCTGATGCCAATTACTGGTGATGACGGGCAGGACTGAGCATTCTTTGCTGATATACTCCGTCGTTTATTTTGGAACCTGGGGTAGTTGCGTAAATGAATGTGTGTAGTAATATTTTGTCATTTCTGAGCTTTGAAGTGCAAAGGTATTGTTCATGGAGACAGGCAGATTAAATGCCACGGAGGCCGGCATGTAACAGCAGTAGTATGCGGCCAAAAATGTGGGCGCACACAGTCACTGCGTCTCCTGAAGCCTGCTGCACGTTGGTTGATTTCGGCAAGATACCTCTGCTCATCAAAGGCGTCTGTTGGTATGTCTGCCAATTGTGCTCGACTTCAATGATCCGTGGCATGCATGCCATGCACCCAGCTCTCTGACACGGATGCCCTCGGACAGTCTCGCTCTCTCTCCTCTCCTCTCCCTATGGCCTCTGCTCGACATGTGAGTAGACGACCGATCGGAGGAGGCGGATGCCATCTCTATCTCAAAGTGCCCTCTCCGTCTCAAAAATGTGGCTTGCCGAAAGTCCTATGCTCCCGTGCTGCTGGAAAAGGCGTGTAAGCGTTTCTTCTCCACTGAAGCGTGCATGGCGTACATGCGCGCATGCGTCGGTCGAATCGATGGCTTTCTGTGCTGTGACCTGCCGGAAAATTTGTATCCGTGCGCCGTCGGCACCTCAACCTCATGTCCGGTCCATCAGAGCGCGGCCATGCGTGTTCCCGGCCTTGGTACCTGGTGTAGAATCACCTGGGTAGAAGGCAAAAGCACGAAAACCCGCTGTCAAATCAATATCGACAAAGTCAGTGCGATTATTTTTCTGTTCGCCATCTGCAATCGCGCTTGATTGTTTTGCATAAGTTTGTATTTTTGCGTATAAAAGGAGACATTACTTTCGCTTTCAGATAATAAAAATTAATTAAAAGAGCACTTTGATTTCATATATGTATGATCTGTTGGTGTAAGACACCTGGGGTACAATTTAGAATGAAAAATGGATTTATATGCAATTGTTTTTGAATTATTGCGAATGAATCTCACCCAAGTTGGAACCACAAATATAAATGAAATCACACGTTCGTTGCACAATAATTTGATTAAAAAAATGGGCTGACGTACTATTGGTGTAGGAGAACAATATTTAGCAACAAATTGGTTTTAAAATTGATTATTCTTGCTATACGATCTAATATGTTAATTGTCAAATGCCTGTTAGTACTAGCTAGCAGAGGTCAACTAGCTAGAGTATTGTTTAGCATAGATGGTACGACATGTAGTCCTTATATTTCTTGAAAGAATTAACGAACTGCTCAAATAGTCGTGAGGCTATGATTCAGCCCATGCGGTGACCAATCTATCCCAACTAGCAGAATATTTGCTGTTTTGGTACGAAAATGTTACTATTGGTAATTTTTTTTACAACGTTGCATTCGGCTACCTGAAAAAAATTGTGTTGTTGGCTTTAGTTTTTATTAGATGGTACTACCTCCGTCCAAGGTTTTAAAAACCGGATCTGGACCAAAAACCGACCGGTTAGTTGAATTTGCTACAGTGCTAGATTCGGTTTTGATTAAAAACCGAACTCAACTCTATACTAGACTAGATTGATTTGACCGAGAACCGATCGATTTTCACCGATTTTCAAAACCTTGCCTCCATCTTTATGTGATCCATCTATCTCATAACTTTCCATCCATCTATATGGCATTTTATGGGGGTTGTGTTGCCATTTTCTTAGACAGTTCAGGCTTTTCATTGGCACAGGAGTACGATCTAAACTCTAAAAGAGTCCTAGCCTGTACCATATGTGCAGGCGATGAGCATACAGAGAAGAATCTGTCGTGCATGCATCATGGCTTTGTGCTTAGCAGGCCCTATATCCGGGTCCCCTATATCCTTGGGTTCTACAGCTATAAACGATAGATCTTCACTTTAACGAGCTTTGTTTTCCCCCCTCTAACGACTGGTATCATGGAAAATGCTCTGTACGAGTGTACCATTTGCCAGCTTTTGCTCTGTTTCGTTCTAATATTGCGGGCATAGGTGGTGTAAATTTTTTAGCAAGCCAATTGATTGAGCTTGAAGAAAGTAATCACAAGTGGTACAGATGCACTCCAACAAAATCCTGTTAAAAAAACTTCAATAAATGGGCAATTGCTACCTGTTTCAAACCATGCAAAACCAATGAGGCCTCCTTTGAAACGTAGGATTTTTTTTTTGTTTCTTGCGTTTTTTTTGTGAAATTAAACTAATTCTTATAATTTTTTTTTTGATTTCTGTGAAATTTCTGCATTCGATAGGAGCCCTGAGAATTTTATTCTTACCCAACGAAAACAAAAGTGTTTTTTAAATAACTGTAAATCATGTGTAATACCACATTTTTTGCTTAAAACAACTTGTTTAATAATACACAATATTTTTAGTTAATTACTCATTTTCTCCTTTATCCGGAACTTAGCTTTCATGATTGTTATGATGATATGCTCATTAACAGTTTAACATCTCACAACTTATTAGTTGTGGTAACAAATAACTCGATGATTCATTTGATAGAGTCCACTAGGAAAGTGGCCGAAGGTTGAGGATGCCCTAGACCAGCAGCAAAATCATTTAATTAACTTAAGCTTTGGAAATACACAGAACCATTGGCCACTCTACAAATAACCTATAAAATGGTGAAAGGTCATATGGTACCTCTTTTGTGTCAAGAGGTAAAATCTACTTTTTGTAACTTTAGATTCCCTAGTGCATACCTAACAGCATTTGCGAATGGCTCTTACCAAGTGGCTTCTCGGAATGGATCTTACCAGGTGGTCCAGAAGACCTGTGTGAGATAGGCGAAAAGGTCCCCCAGTCCCAAACATACATTATCTTCTGCAAAAAAGAACGCTATCCATGGAATTTAAAATGCATAAGTTCAAAAGAGGCGCCAAAGTTCTTGACACCAATCATCTATGAAGCCCCAAAGGTAACATGCGCCCAGAAAGCCGGTCATTTTTGCAGCTAGTACTACCGACTCAACTATACTCAAGTGTACCAAAATAAGAACATGCGTTTGAACCACCAGACGAAGTTTCTTCATGAGTTTTCACCACAAGAGGAAGATCCAGTCTCCGAGCCATACTGAAATAGCCGACCAAGATGTCACTAGCTAGCTCCAAGTTTCCAATTTTTCCTTTTGGTGGACTCGAAAAACACTGTCTGTTTCCGTAAGAATATGGTTGTCGGCACAAACCAGATGAAGGACATGGTATAATCTAAGCACAAGTTGATTCGTACTAACCTCTTAATTATACTACTAGTATGTAATTAAAAAAGGGGGTCCTTTTCACTGTGTGCACATGCGCAGTTTGCCGACCTGCACAAGCAGCGCCCTCCACTTGTAGTAAACTGCGCAGCGCCAATGCGATTCTGATAAGTGTCGAGCACGATCTCGGCGAGGCGACTGACCCGCCGGAGAGATCCGAGGCTGCCCGCGCGCTGCCATTGGGCGCCCGCGCTTGTTCGTAAGCTCGGCGGCTTTGCCGTGGCGCAGGGAGCCGGGGAGCAGGGCGCCGCGCGCAGCCATGCGGTTTTTGTAAGCTCCCAACTTGCGGCCGGTGAGGTCAATGACGGCCCTAATCATGCCAGTAAACTAGTGATTAAAATAACCCCCACGCTGTAATCCGTTCAAATGTATAGCGAGTTGTTTTATTTGCCCCATGACGACCGTGATGTCATTGGCGAGATGGATGATTACATCAGTACACAACTAGGACAGTGAGTAACAGTGATTAAGTAATGCATGCCCTCTGTACCAGCTGTTTACAGAGAACGAACACACATCGGCTGGCGGGAGTGTACAATTATCCAATAGCTCAGCATCATCCACTTTTCTTGAATTTTAGGCCTCCTTAAAAATTCTCAACTCATATTTTTTTTATTAATTTTGAATTGATTCCTTTGAAATTCATATAAAATTTCTGTAAAATTTTACATTTCAAAAGAGGCCTTAGTATTAATGTCCACGATGACAGCAAGTGCTGTGCTGGAAACACGCTTCTGTACTGACATCCCTGCCAGCGTTATGTTGTTGCCAAGGGGGTACTAGAGGGATCACTGACAAGTGGGACCAGAATTTGCCAAGATATTAGAAGCACGTACCTGGGTGTTTTGTTGCTCCATCAAGACGGTGATTATGTGTCTGTTCAGGTCGTCCAACATTTATATATTGTGCATAAACATAAGAGTAACACAGCCTGGCACTCGTCATATGTATTCTTACACGTCAGCATCTACATTGTTCCCGGCAATGGCAATGAAGAGGCCGATCGAAAACTACCGTCTCTGAACAACCAACCAATGTTTGGCTCTGTTGCTCTGAAACGATGAATAACGTATATTATTCTTGTACAATATTAATGTCTCGGCCCGTAGGACCTATTTGACCGGTCAAAAAAATCAGGAAGTCTCCAAATAGAATACTCCTAGAATTAACGATGGTCAAAAAAATCAGGAAGTCTCCAAATAGAATACTCCTAGAATTAACGATGACAACGACTCAACACCTTGCTTAATTTGGTAGTTGCAAATCTAAATAAACACACACCATAACAAAAAGGAGGATCAGTGGGGACGGCAAACTACTAGTGCCCCCATTTATCTGTACATATTACATAAACATAAGATCGGTGATGCCGAAGGTTCAGAAAAAAAAATTAACGTGACGGGAGCAGCTACCTATAGTAGGACACAGCATTAGTTTGAGAGATGCCTCCCAAATTGTTGGGATGCTGACAACGCAAGGGCGGCATGTGCATGAGTTGAATTCCTTGATCATTGGATCCTCGCTGCTGACTCAGCTCGTGTACCGGGCTCGCTGTATCACGCGGCATCGGAATAAATGAATATGTACGAGTTGGGACACCTGATAAAACAATGTGCCCCGATTAGGCCGTTCATAACAAAAAATTGATTAGGCTTATCACTAGTACGTACGTACGTACCGATTTAGTCACTATAAACTTTTATAGATAAATAGTTCAGTAATAATGTTGGTCCCGAGCTAACGGTCCGTTGAATTGTCTGCTCCCGGTCGATGGACACGCAGAAGCTTAGCTAGGTAAGGGGCTTTCAGTTCTCAGTTAGGTTTTTGAGTGGAAAAGCTGAAAATTGAAAAGTTAAAACAAACAAAGTTTTGAAAAATTTGTTTTTGCAATGTTAACTTAAAAGCTAAAAAGCTCACTGAAAACTGCTTTTTCAGTTTTTGATGTACAAAAAAGTTAAATATATATTACAAAAGTTAACATTTAAATTTTATCTGTCAGCTTTTTAACTACTCACCAGCCAATTTTTTTAAAAACTCAAAAGCTCCAACTTAAAAAAAAAAACCTTATTATGTTAAGCGCTTCTCACCTGATGTCGGGATACAGTATTGATGGTAACGTTAGGCCCTACGCGCACGACGCGGAGGTTTGCTTATTTTTAGCAGCCATGATGGAAGCGTCCTGGGCGGTGTCTTCACCGCATATAGAAGCTCGGTACGACGCGAAGGAAAAGGAAACAAGCTAGGGAAGTCTGTGATCACTGCGTTGTTTCTGTTCATGTTCAGTTTTCACACTGGAAAGCGCCACATAACTGAACGATATTTTCATCTGCATTTCAGAAAAAAAATCAGACTAAATTAAACTCTTTTCGTTCTTTAATTGATGTCGTCGTTGATTTCTAAATTCAACTTTAACCATTCGTTTTATTAAAAAAATTGATAAATTTTATATATTTTGATTTATCATTTGAGTTATTTGAATCACAACTTAAAATTTTACACATTTAGGCAAATTTTTTGAATAAAATGAATAGTCAAAATTAATTATAAAAATTAACAACAACATTAATTTAAAAAGAAGAAAGTACTATTTACTTCAGATTACGTGACATATGCGATTATCATGTCTTCTTTTTCCTCCACATCATGCGTCATGTGGGTCTATAGTGCTGTACAAAACAACAACTAAGTAGCTCCAAATCACTTATAAAACCACCATGCTAATTCCAGAGACGACGCAGGTGTGTGGGTACCGCGAGGTCACATGCCTGCTGCACCGATCATGACCAGCTCATCAACAACACGGACACACATGGTCATTAAACTAGCTAAACCCTCCTGCTGCTCTCTCTGACCATTTACCCGGCCTTTCTTTGTCTTTAGGGCGCAGCATCTTGTGCCGGTCGGTCGTACCGGTACTTGTCGTCCACAGTGTGCTAACTAGGCAGGCGGAAGAGAGAAGAAGAACACGCAGCGCAAACAAAGACTCCGTCCGTCGAGTCGACCTGTTGCGCTCGCTTTCTCTCCCCATTCAAGCCTGGGCACGCGCACGCACCACTACGCCGCCGCCCATTGTTCGCTCGCCGGCAAAGTCAAATAAAGCGCACCGTTTTGCATTATTCGGTTCGCCGGCTAAGTTCGACTCGCCTCGATCGCTTTGCGGTGGAGCCGCCGGAACCCATGCCGCTGCGTGCGCTCTCCAAATCGCCGTCAAGTCGATCTGCAATTCTGCACATGATAATTTTTTTCCGTGACAACATAGAGAGTTCGCAAAGTAATTCTAGTCTTATTTCTACTCTGTCAATATAATTTGTCTGCGAATTAATGAAGACATGCTAGTAGCAATATGTTGATCACTTAAAAGTTTTCAGTTTATTTGCTGTTAATTGGTCAAGGCAAAGTGGCGGCAATAATAAGAGCCTAAAATTCCGTGTTCGATTAGACTCGAGAGGCGGATCCACCAATGAGAGGGACAGGGAAACAGATAACACAACGTGCAGGCACTGTCCCGCCAATTGACGCAAGCTCGTCGGGGGCCTTCCCTTCCCCTTCCCCTGCGCCGCACTGCTGAGCCAGCTAGCGAACGACCGGTACCGGCCTGGGATTAAAATACTGCGAAACAGGCCACATCATGAGAAGAGACGCTTGACGTAGCACGGTACTTGGCACATGCGCACGCCACATTCCAAGGTCTTCTGCAGCGTCGCATTTACCTAAAAAAAAAACTAACCTTTCATTTTTCACCTCTTTCACAGAACGAGCGGCGAGGGCATCTCGATGGATACTTTGGTTGAAGGTCTCTCGAACCCTACTCGCCTTTTTGTCTCGGGGAAGCCTCACCAGGACACCTCACTGCTGGAGTGGTGCTAGTACTAGTGTAAAATGGGCCCGGGCACCATACACGTATCAATCATTACCTCCACTCAATAAATAGTATAATATTCGGAAAAAACAAGTTATATATTTGTACAATATAATATCAGCATACGGTACTGAATATAAACAGTACAGGGTATCTTTCACCACAAGGCTCATCTGTTTTGTCATGTTTAGCTTCGACCGTATCGGCAGCAGCTGGTGCAAATACAAACACCGTGGCGTAAGAAGCACTCTCCTCACTTCTTTCTGTAGACAAACTGAGGCCTCGTCTCTGACACGGCTTCTGTGGCTGGAGTGACAGGAATGCTTGCTACAGTTGCATGAGGAGTGATCGTGAAGCCCAAACTGAAGTCGTGCCAAAAAGACTCTGTAATACGGTATCGCTTGAACCACACTTCACGTATTGATTGCTACACTGTTACGTCGTCGAATCCGGGTTTACAAATCGACGCATCGCCTAATTAAATTGACGGTGCGGGTAATCACGATGGAGCTGATTGATTTTCAAATAACCCGCTTCCAACAAGAAAGCAGCTCGATCAGGGGGGTATGGGTTGATCGGTGAAAAATCAGTTCAGTCCCTTCGACGAGGGCAGGGCAACACCGCGCCAGGAAGAAACGAACAAAGTCGAAAGCCAGGAGTCCGGAAAGCTCGCCAGAATTTGCCGCGCAGAGACATTTCCTGCGCACATCGCATGTGATCATCGTCTAGCTCCACCATCCGTGAGGTGAGAGGGGAGAGCTGAATTGGCTTTTTTTGGGTCTCTGCTTGGCTCTAGTACTAAGTCTGAAAAGCTCAAAAAAACAAAGCTAGCTTTTGAAAAGCTGAAATAAATAAAGTTATGAAAAATTGGCTTTTAAAATGCTGAAAAGCTAGCTTCTGAGAAAATGAAGTAAAACCTGAAAAGCTCACCAAAAGCTGTTTTTCTGACTTTTGATATGCAGAGAAGCCAAGTATATATTATAAAAGCTAATAATCACTACTGTATCAACCAGCTTTTCAACTAACCACCAGCTAGCTTTTCTAAAAGCTCGAAAGCTGTTATACCCCGTTTTTGGGATATCCCGTGAGCATTGTAACCATCTCTAGATCAATAGTTGTCACACACATACATCATAGATATATAGCATATATCAATAATATTACATATATTGTCTCAAATAGAATCTTACATTCAAGTCTTAGATTACAAGCCAACGAGGTGCACCAGACTACCTCGCACAGTCATTACATAAAAGAGGAAGACAAAAAGCAAAAACCGCAGGCAAACTTGTACACAGAATGGTCTTACTCATCGTCATCGAGGCCAACACAATCTTCTTCTTCATCTGAGCGACATCAACAAGGATGAGCGTAAAAGTACCCAGCAAGTTCTAACCCCGTACTTAACTTTATACGTGCCTACAAGGCCGACAAGAAGAGGCAATGGTTTCTTTTTAGCAAAAGCATTTTTATGCAGGCTTCTCTACAGAAGATTTTTCAAAACGGAGATTATGTCCCTACTCTATCATTATTTTAGATGTTGGACCTGGGAGAGTAGTCATCTTTCTCGTCAGTTTTCAAATTTTAACTGGATGGGCCTCCACTATCCCAGCCAGACACTTTTCAAAACACGGACAGCTACACCCACTCACACCATCAAAAAATAATCAAGACTAATCATTGTGAGTACAAGCAGTAGTGTGTCAATACCGTAACAACGGCCATTCTAGATAGATTATACACTCTGCAGAGGTTGTACATTGTACCCACAGGTTATACTCCTCTTGATCAGCAGAGTCACATAATGTTCACTCCAACGCACACTAAAATGTCCACAAAGTTTGTCTCAAGATACAAACAGGGGTCATCGCTCGAGGTTTTCCAGGCCACCGATGATGCGATAGTACATTTCCGTAACCAAACCATGGGTTTAGGTCATGCACCTCTACTCCCTAAGACCCACACACAGACGGGTAATTATGAAAACCAAATGGCTATAGCGGTGGGCAGTACGATCTCATGGCGCGGACTATTGCTGTAATCGAAGACCGGACCGTGAGTATCTCACGTCTGCTCTTGCGACTTGTGTACCACCCGACCGCTTCAGGAGTCAAAGTGGACAACCGAGGGGGTGGAGAGAGTCCCGTCCAGACAGGTTCTGTGGTTGCACAAAATCACTATGTTGAGATCCGATGAACCGGTCCTTATATAGCAGGGACGACGCTCGTCCACGGCAGATAGACCAGTCCGAAGCCTACATACAGCATGTAGCTTTAGGAGCCCACCCCACGACCAAAAACATTATCCCTTCTCATCATCTATCACCAGTTTTCACTATGCCCCATTCCACTTTGTTTGACACACACCTCCAAACTCGTTTGATAAATAATGGTTATGTATATTGAATGATGAAGCATAACTTCACGTGAGTGTTTCTAAGCATTCTAATTCAAGACAGCTTTCTGTGCATTAAAATATTTAATGATAGAATTCCTACGGTTAACAAGTTTCGATCGATAACCCGATATCAAGGTGCTATTTATACCTATGAAGAGCAAGTTAGTGATATAAATATAAATACGTGTATAGCAAATAGGTTTATAACTACACAATATTTTGAACATATAGCTACGAACATGCAAACATACGAGTTCTATAGATGCGTAGCGAAACTATGAACAAAATAATCAAGAGATCAAGATTTGCCTTTGAAAGCATCCTCGGGCTCTTCCTCGTATTTCGAGTCATCGGCTTCTTCGCCTCCGAGTGCTTTGTCGTCTATATGAGAAAAGACCAAATAAATTCTTAGCGGGAAGAACGATTGCAAAACAAAATTGATAAACTTAAAAGAAAATAATCGAGAAGACTCAACGTGGGGGTGGTTTCAAAAGGTTGAGCTCGTATTTACAATTCTAAGGGTGTAATAACTCCGGTGAACGGAGGTGATATGTGAAAATAGTGGTAAAAAAAGATGTGAGGGTCCTTTTGTAATTTTTTAAAATTTGGAGGACTAATGTAAAAATTTGTGGTGACAAAAAAGGCTTTGCTAAGTGAGTTTTTAATGTGTAAGAGTATATTTGCAAAGTGGAGATTTTATTGAATTTTTTGAGAATTTATTTAGATTTAAAATGGCCTAGGAATAAATTTGTGTGTGCACTGAAGTGAGTGGCGTAGCATTTTTGCTATGTGGCTGACGCGTGAGCCAGAGGCCCACTGGCCAGCGAGCTTGGAGGGGGGGGGCTGCCAGGTGGGCCAGCCGGGTGGCTGGGCTGTAGACCACTGGCCCGCTTGCCACGCGGGCGCTATCAGTCCATTGGGCCGAATGCAATGGCGCCGTGGGCGCCAAGGGAGCGGCCCAC
>BCLG01001369.1:59859-81077 GCA_001602295.1 Zoysia matrella | reverse complement strand
TGTATTTATAGTATTTTTTTGTTTCAATCTAGCTAGCAAAAGCCTCAATTATATATATTTTACCATTCTGTGTTAACTAAATAATTTCAAGAGAAAAAAATGTAGGACTGCGGTTTCTGTGTAGTTTGGTTTTGAACACGAAATTTTTGAGTATTATTGTGACATTTAATATCATTTATGTCTACACATCTGTCTTGTTACATCTCTAACTAGTTAACCAATATAGCAGGTGTTGGCTACATATTAGCATGGATTCATAACTTGGGTGCGGGTACAATTAATTTTGACCATCCTTCATGGGAAAAAAAATTCAGAATGATTCATCCTCAATCTATGTTCAAAGGTACATTCTCTAATGAATCCTTTTTTAAGAAAAGTATCAGAGTTACTAGAAAAGTATCAGAGTTACTTAAGACATTATATATTAAGTTTGTATGAAATAAATTAATTTAGAAAATTATCAATCATAATCACAATTTTGACTAACATATATCGCATCATAGTTCATCTCAAAACAAACACACAACACAAAATCTTACAAAAATTGTGCAGTTTCTTTTTGCCACAAGGAAACGCATGTGTACCTAGTAATTTCTAAGCTTTGCTCACCTTTGCGGCCGCCAAATGTAAATCACACATGCCCAGCCTAGGCTAACCTTTCTGTAGGTGAACTTTACCAAACCATGCAGTATCATGTTCATTGATATTCACCTCTTTTTTGCTCGCAAAATTTGACAAGACTAGAGGGAGCATGTGCTCTTGCATGCAATGGCTTTCAAGATACTTTTCTGTTCACTTTTACTTATCATTTTAGGTCTAGATACGAAATTGAGATGAGAGAAAGATGCACAGAAAAGTTAAAATAACAAGTATTTTGAAAACAAATTTGAATCCTGGAGTGACAAGTAACGGTAAACGTAGGCAGTACCGTTCAACAATCATACCCCTTACGACATATATAAATAATAAATCCACGCAACACGCTGTACTAGTATTGTTTTTCTACGTACGAACAACGAACATCGCGGCGACAAAGTGCCCCAGTCTTTGGCGGCCACATGCTCCAAGAAAAATGCACGAAAAGAGCTGCATGCCGTGGACCTCAGCATGAGATGATCCTCTTCTGTTGCTCTCTGCTCTGTTGCACACCAAAAACTGGAACTGCAAAAGGATGGCGTGGACGATGGAGTAGTAGCAACTACTGCCCCTCCATGGCCACGCCCAAGACAACTAGTCCAAGTGCTGGCCGGCCCTGCAGCCTTAGTTTATGTGCGCCCATGTACATCACCAGATTGACCACCAGCCTTTTGTACTACAGCTAGCAGTATGCCAGCAGCACACAGCCCCCTCAACCCGGCGTGCCTGAGTAGACAACACTTGTAGTATATCTTTGAACTTACCTGAGCCATATATCTGCAGTTTACGCTTCCATGAACAGCTTTCATCTCATGTCGGCAAGGACTACAGAACACACGGCCTAGGCCTACACTAATTTACACCATGTGATGCGATGCATTGAATCTGCTACCGGTGGCTAAACTGGATTGGCGAACGGCGAGCGGTACTAGCCGACTCTATCTGCAGCCAATCGCGACCACATGCCAAAGCCACATAGTTAACCCGAATTAAGACTGGATCCAACAACCAGATCCATGCGTCCATCAGTTATTTTATACTTATTACGGGCAAATCTGAAGACGCTGCACGGAGTCCACGCGGTGCGTATTCGAATTCGATGCCATTAGGAGTATCTCCTGGACTGAAATGAGTTACAGGAGGCGGCATTATCTTTTACTGTGCCGGTTTTACAGTGTAGTCAGGGTATCAGGGAGCAGGCAGCTAAAGGGGACGGCAGTGCAAGAGACAAAGTCGCATGGCACCGCGACTGTCAGAGCACCCAAAGCCACCACTGCCAAACACACACGCAGCATGCATGCACACCACTGACGGCGATCAGATTGGACAGCGAGATCGATCGATGCGGAGGAGGAGATCGAACCATCACGCACGGCGCTCGATATGATGGCGCCGCGCAGCGTCGTCGGCCACGCCGGCCGGCGTGTCTCAACTGTGGATCAGACGGATGGGAGGAGTAGTGCTCTGTGCGTGCCGGCGCAGCGCAGCGCAGGAGTGAAAAGCGACCACGGAGAAAGTTCAGAGAGCTTTTCGCTGGAGCGGATAACGAACACAGCTGCGATCGATCATCGACGAGCGCGCGAGGTTTCTGAAGAGGAGGAGGAAGACGAGCGGAATGGAGTGTTCCTTCAGGAAAGGCGAAACCGACGGCTCAGCGGAAAATGGGGAGCTGCCGTGCTGGAGACGGAGGTCCGGCAACGGTTGGAAGTTAGATGCCGTGGATCTCATCCAGGCACGCCCGCCCGTCATTTGGGCATAGCTAGAGATGGGGGCCCATCTTCGAAGGCTAGCCGGGCCCTGACACATGGGGCCGGCCCACAGCAAGCTGCTGCAGTGGTCCTTCACCGTTCCCCCTTCTCTCTCTATTTTCCTCTTCGTCAGGAAATTATTGTAGCAAGACGAAAGGTATAGGAGTATTATCCGGTGCTGTGCTCAACACAGGCAGGCCGTGCCCCCTTCTTGGTCTAGTGGCTGTTAGTACATGTATTAGTACTGAAGTACTCCAGATTATTGTGTGCTAGAACTCCGGGTTTTAATCTGCACAAAAATTCTCTCATCAAGGGTGGGTTACGAAAGGACCATGGTCAGAACGACGGTACGATATCACCTCCTTGGAATTGGAGGTCCCAATTCGCAGCCAATCCTCAGAAAAAATCAGGTTCAGAGTCAGAGAAGGGAGAACCTCCATGCGCATCGATCCAGGGAAGCACTGACGGACGAAGCAGCAGCAGCAACATGTGTTAAGCGAAGCACTCGCAGATACACAGTGCCTGGGCATGGTTATCGTGATGCGAGTCCGAGGCATGCACGCAGTGGCAACGCGGTGGTAGTCGCAGCACGCAATCGAGGAGGAGACGGGCGCAGAAGCTCGGCAGAGGAGGCAGCAGCAGAGCCGTGCATGCATGCGCTGTTGCTTTCATGGACAGGCCTTGTCTCGTCTCCTTCCCATTTCCCTCCCTTCCTTCCTTTGCGCTGTTGCTTTTGAGCTGGGCCTTTTCTTTGCCTGTGCAACCCACAAGGGCGCCGCGAGGCAGGCTTTTGCATTGCCGCGTCCCGCGTGGAAGCACCCGCGCGCGGCAACAGTCTCCTCTCTCTCTCTCTCTCTCTCTCTCTCTCGCTTCTTTTTCCCTGCTCCCAGTATCCGCCGTGTCGTCGCCAGCTCACTCTACGGCCATCTATATCATTCACTCAACACTTGTCACCTTGCCGGCCCACGGGCCCATCACCATGGCCGTCGACAAGGGCACATACAAGCACCTCCGATCAACGGCGAGTACAGCGAGTGAGAGCGACCAAGGCTTGCAGACACCGATGTCGCAACGGCAATGAGTGAGGGAAACACCCGTGATCGCGACGTGCTCCTAACAAGTAGCAACAACACGGTAGCATGCAACTGCATCGCCGTGCAGTGGAATCGCGGACGGGCGCAAAAGTGTAGGTCGTGCGGCGCCCCATCGTGAGAGAGACCTGGCAGGGAAAAGCAGCGACATCGTGCCCCCCACCTTCGCTGTCCACCGAACGATCGAGAACTAGCCTCGCGAAGACTTGACACGACCGGGAGGGAAGTGGAAAAGGCGCGGGTCCAGCTAGCCAAATCGCCAGTGACAAGGCGACGTTCTTGATGGCTAGCGTCCAAGGACAACCAGTCCAGTTCGGCAGTTCGGTTCGTGTGGTGCTGGACTGCTGGTTCTAGCAGCACTCGCGACACGAGTCGAGGAGAAAAGCGTTCTAAACGGGCCTCGTAATCAGGCCTGGTCAGCTGTGGTCCGTTTGATTACGGCCCATGAATGACAGTGGCACAATTGGGCCTAAACAAGTTAAGGATTTCAGCCCGTACTCCCCATTCCATTGAGGCCTGGTGCGGTGAGGAACAGTAGAAGAGAGGAGCCGCGAGGGGACAGTGGGACACCGACAAGCGGTCGGCGGTGAGGGGAGACCAGCGGCGGCGCCCGAGAAGAGAAAGGGGAAGCGCCGCCGTCATGGATTCCTTCTCGTCGCCGTCGGCGGCCCCGTCGTCGGAGAAGGTCATGGAGGAGATCAAGGCCCGCTTCGCGCAGGCCTACGCGCAGGAGCTCCTCGAGGTGAGAAGCGGAGCCTGCCTTCCTCCGACCCCTCTTGTTCCTATCAACCTTTCCGTGCCGTGCGCATCTGCGGTAGACTTTTCCGCTGCTGGATTTGAATTATGGCGAGCTAATGGACTGGTCCTTGTGGGTTTTGAGTGGATTGGCGCTACATTGCGACATGTGTGTCCTTGGAATTTTGAGGGGCGACAACGTATCCTTGGAATCACCCTAATAACGCGTTGGATTTTGCTTAGGGCGGACTTTCCTTTTGTTTTGGCAATTTGATCCCAATCGCACCGAAAAAGCACGGTTCGATACAATCTGATTTGCTTGGCCTTGGTGTGGAGAAGCTCAAGCACACCAAGTATGTCCTTATGCACGGTGATTGGTTTGGCAATTTTCCTGGTTAGTTTCAGCTCACAGGGAACTGTTATGACCTTTTAATCTGTGCACAAAATTCACTTTTCGGGCAAAATTCTGTTCCAGTGCTCCTAATGATTAAGAACAGCACACCGTGCCATGTTTTTACATATAGTTAGCCAGCAATGTCCTAGTGCAGCTTGGTGGCCCTCTGAATGTTTATGCTGCCAGAAGTACTGACTCATAGGAACCTATAAATATAAATGAATCCATATGGTTCCTTTATTGGAATACTGATCAGGTTTATAGGGATTTCGCAGTTACCTAGCAATTATGTATATAGCCAACTAGCCAAATGCCTGTTCTAGGCTGCTGATTTTTTTTGAAAATCGTTGCTTAAATAGTTTGGGACGTAGTTAAATAGTTTGGTACTACTATGTATACTGGCACTGGAGTGGTAATTTTGTAAACCATGTTATATCTGTGTATTGTTGTCATCATTGCTGATATGTTGATGCCGTATGCTTATATGCCTAGTTGACCGTACTTAAATAGGTTTTCTAGCATTGTTAGCCTTTTTCTTCCATGTTTATTGAGTTAAAAAATGGGCAGCCTGGTGCATATAGCTCCCGTTAATGCTGTGTAATGGGAAGGGTCCAGTCACTTTTGGTCTTTTGTACTCAACCTTACCTGCATTTCTACAAGAGGGTGTTTACAGGACTCAAACCCGTGAGCTCATGGTCATGAGGCAACAGCTTTACTGCTGCGTCTGGGCTCCCCTTCCATGTTTGTTATATGGAATCATTATTACATAATCTCACATGTAACATACCACATGATTGTAGTTTATTTGTTTTCCATAATGGTAATTTTAATGACATTTGATGCTGCAGACAGTTGGAAACAAGTGCTTTACAAAGTGTGTGACCAAGCCTGGGACAAGTCTAAGCAGAAGTGAGGGTAATTGTGTATCGAACTGCATCGAAAGGTACATTGAGGCCGCTGGTATTATTACCCGAGCTATATTAAGTTCGCAGCCTTAAGAAGTCTAAGGGGTTTGATAGTTGCACACTTCTGAGAAGTGCTGTAACTTCTACCAAACTTATTTAGAAAATGGACTCAGTTGGTAGGCATTATTTGGGAACATCATTTTATCCATATCTTCTGCTTATGTTGTGGAGGGCTTCAATTAATTCGATCTCGACTTACACTTTTTGTACTATGTTGTTTAATACAAATCATATGGTGATTCGTGGCATGAGCTCCTGGCGTGTACTCAACACGAGTTTATATTGTTGTTGGTGCATATTGTCTGAATAACTGTGCGTGGTTGTCCTATGCATTACTTTCTGATGAATACTACGAGCATATGTACTTGTAAAGATTGCAAGTGTCTGTACTTGTTGTCTGCAAATATTGCAACAGCTGCCTTCTCCAAGAACTCTTTTTGCGCGCTACTATGTACAAGAGCCAAGTAATATTCATATGGAAGTTCTTGGGAATCATAAAGATTATATCACATTGACTGCATTGTAAGGCATCTCCGCAGGCATAATACTGCTATGGATTGCAGTAAATATTTGCCGATCGACAAATACGTTAAACAGTACGCTAAGCCAGCCAAGCATTGGCAAAAAGAAATTATACACGGAGGAAAAAGAGTTTTGAACTGGGAGATGCCTCACTGAGTCCTGGTTGAATATTAACAATAGCATCATCTTCTACCTTCAGGGAAGATGGTGATGCAGAGTATCAGGCGACATGGAGATCATCTGCAGCAGGCTCGAGCTAGAGAACGTCTCCTCGAGGGAGATCTCGATCTTGCTGCTACTCCCATTGTTGTCCCGCAGAATGTGCAGAAGCTCCTTGGCGACGACGAGCATGCACAGCCCATTCTCGGCGCTGGACAGGCACCGGACGGCGAGCTCGAACACCTTCCTCACCTCATCCTGCGATGCCGGTAGCTGCTTCCCCGACAGGAGCGTCGGGTCGATGACCTCATGGAGCCTCCCCTCCCTCACCTTGGGAGCGACGGAGTCGAACGGGACCTGATGCCTTAGCCCCGTCAATAGCTCGATCAAGAAGTGACCGAAGTTGCAGACGACGTCCTGGTCATATGACGCGGAGTAGTAGGTCGCCGGCCTGGTGAGCTTGTAGCCGGCGATCTTGGCAGTGAAGTCAGAGTCCAGAAAGATCTCGTTGGACCTGAGGTCATGGAGGAAGGTCGGGGCAGTCTCGTGCGCCTGGAGGTACGTGAGCGCGCTGGCAAGCTCAATAGCGATGTTGACTCGGTGGTACCAACTGAGGACGCGGCCCTTCATCTGGCGCAGGTGGTCCTCAAGCGTGCCGCCGGCGAAGTGCTCGTGCACCAGCAGCAGCGCGTTGCTGGAGTCGAGGCAGAAGCCCACGACGCGGGCGATGTTCGGATGCGAGATCGCGGACAGGACCTCGATCCGGTCCAGGACCAGCCGGAGCTTCCCCTGCGTCTCGTAGCCGATCCTCTGCACTGCGACCATGGAGCCATCGTCCAGAACGCCGGCGTACACCGTGCCGTCGACGGTGTCCACGGCCTTGTCGCTGTCGAACCGCTTCGTCGCTTCCTCCAGCTGCTCGTACGTGAACTGCTTCGCGTCGCAGGCGTTCCGGAGGATCTTGGGGACGCACGCCGGGTCGAGATCCCACCGGTTGTTCTTGGAAGGCTGCCTCAGGAACAGCCAAAAGGAGACGGCCGCGGCTAGGAAGAACAGCGAGACGAAAAAACCTGCTCAGGCAACGGATATCAGCGAAATCAAATCGCATCTGGCTGATCAAACTGGAAAGTGTGATAAGATGAGCGCGTACTGGCCAGAGCAACTGCTCTTTTGGAGCAGAACAGTCCCTGGCAGCAATCTCTGCCGTCACCTGTATGTCCATCACTGCTGCAGGCTACGTACAAAAAATGCACGTCTGAGGTGAGGATTGGTAGTTCAGCATATGTAAGTGGAGTAGACAGCAAGAAGAACAGAGCGTACGTACATCGTGTGCCATTGGAGCAGCCGGTGCCCTGCACGAAGCCGTCCCCGAGGAGCCCTACTGGGCATGCGCACCGCACGCCGTTGTGCACAGCCGTTGCGTTCACGAGCGACGCGCCATCGGCACATTTCGCCATGGCACTGTCCCTCGGCACAGCCCACTCGACCTCGATTCCCCTCAGAAACGCTCCAGCTCCTGCTGCGGCTGTCCGATTCTTGACCCAGCTGGAGAACCCCCGGCACCCGAAGTCGGAGAACACTCCCAGCTCGTTCCCGGGCTTCCAGACGCTGCCGTCGGACAGCGGGTAGCAGCAACCGGACTTGCCACCGCCCGACGCACGGCCACATGTCGCGACGTCGTCGCAGCCGGCGCGGCAGAGAGAGGAGTCCTCGCAGGCGTAGAGACGGAGCACATTTGCCGGCGTGACGGCGAGGAAGGGCGCGGCGTCCAGCGCGGCCGCCGGAGAGGTCGGTCGGGAGAAGGCGGCGTAGGCCGCGTCGCACGAGGACGGCGACGCGGGGGCGTAGTCGAGGAGGAGCGATCCGGATGACTGAAAGCCAAGGACGCGGAAGTTCGTCGAGCCGAGCGGGAGGGTGAGGGTGTCATTGGCGTCGCAGGAGAGTCGGAAGCTGGACAAATTGGTGCTAGCGTTGCTGCGGCAGGAGGAGTTGAGATGAAACGGGAAGGGGATGACGAGGTCGCCGCAGTGCTCGATCTCCCCGCAGTCGCTGGGATCGACGGCCTGCGCGGCAACTGCTAGGAGAGCGGCGAGGAGGTAGAGATGGAGAGACAGCAGAGGAGGCTTCATGGGTGGCGGTGGCCGGCCGTGAAGGCGCCGCATGCTGCTGTGCCGCTTGCGAGTAGCAGCGCGGTGGTGCCGGGTAGTTGTAGGTGGACGGAGTTGGGACTTGGGAGCGGTGCAACACTTCGGTTGGCGCGAAGAGGCAGTCGAGCGTGGAAGACCTGCTTCCCGAATAGTACTCGGCAATCAAACGACCAACAGCTGCCATCGATAGCGCGGGGCGCGCATCGGCTGACGTTGAGGTCATTTTACTGCACTTGCAGGAACTTCACATCTACTGTTCTTTTTTTATCACCGATGGTCATTGAGCGAACTTCCTTAAATTTTTGAACATTAACCATTTAAAAAATTCTAAAACACTAAAAAACTAGCTAAGCTTAAAAAAAATACACACCCTTAATTTAATTTATATGCTATAAATAATAATAATATAATTTATTAAAATATATTTAAATTTGACTAATGTTTAAGTTCCACTAATATATTTAAATTTTACTAATACTTATAGGTACACGTGATCTCACGTCGGTTGCAATCGAGAAAACAAGTTTTAGTTAGCTTTTAGAATCCATTAAACACAGTGGCATCGATGAGTGAGAAAGAACCATCGTTGAATAAAAAAAGAACTGTAGATGCGGCGTTACTGCAAGTGCAGTAAAATGACTTCAACGTCAGCCGATCCGCGTCCGCGCGGGATACGGCGCGGATCCTACTGGCCAGCGTGTGGGTGTGCTGGGCTTGTTTGGGAGCTGAGCTCGAGCGTCTCCGCGGCGCACCGAGATAGGTGCCGCAACAGTAATGGTGACTTGAGTTTGAAGGTTTTCTTTTTTGGTTTTTTCTATTATGCCGACTTTACTTTTTGCAGTCTTCCACACAACAAGTTTTGACGGTAAGTTTATCTGTTTTAGTAATTTTTATGATTTTTTGATAAACCACCGTTCAGACTTTCACCGATTTCATCGGTTTAATCGATAAGTTTACTATGCCACAGCAAGTCGTTTATTCCTGAAGAGTATGTTCCATCAAGCTTGCTTCCGGGTACCGTGGAGGCCGGAGAGGGAGACTGGAGAAAACACCAATCATGTCACGAAAACGATTTCAGTCTTGGGCGCAATGATTAGGGGATCCCTTGGTTACAGTAGATGTCGCACGGCGTACGCAGCGACCATGTCGCTGCTACATTAGTAATAAGCGGACCAATGATGCCTGCCGCCGGTAGCCTTAGCTACGAAGTACAGAGGCGCGCCGGAGGTGGAGGCGATCTTGCACGTGGTGGGGTGACGCACGAGGCGTGCGGGCGAGAGAGAAACGAGGGCTACGTTCGGTTCTTGAGTTAACAGTGTTATTGTTTACTGTAGTTAATAGTATCTACAGTAAACTCGGTTGGTTTTTTACCGCAGCAGGCTACCGCTCAGCCGCAAGACCGGCTACCGAACAGCCCCGAGGCGATGGCGCCGGGGCGCGCGCGGGCGGGCGTGGGGGCATGTCGGAGACCGTAGCCGGAGAGGTTTTTCTATCGCCCCCGAGGCAGCGGCCAGTTCCGGGATGGCCTCGAGCGGAGCTGAGCGCTGCCGCGCCGCGGAGCCGAGGCCGACACGTCGTTTGGCAAGTAGCAGCCGGTGGCGTAGTGGGCTTGGTCTTCGCGCACGGGGTGGTACACTTCGTACGCGTTTTCTTTTCCTTTTGCTCCTTCGATCCAAGAAACCATGATGCCCCTTCGCGCGCTATTGGGGCGTGGAATCTCTCGGGTGCCGGAGCCGGCGGGCCGGCCTGGGCCCCTTCGCCTCCTGGGCCTTTCTTCGCTTTCACTTTAATGGGCTGGGAGATGTGCTTAACGAAGCCGGGCCGCTATGTAACTGGGCTCCACTTGGCAAATGGCCATTCCAGGTGGAAGACACGATACGAGGCCCAGTGGACAAGATTCTGCTGAGTGTCCAAACCCATCGCCACCAACCGCAGCAATTTTCGTTCAAATTCACACATGATAATCTATTTGAACTGAACAAATGAGCATGTGCGTCGTCAGTGCGTTGGGACTGGGACTTGGGAGTCCGCAACGATGATGATTTCGATTGATTCCGTACACAGCCGCAAAATGTCCGTGGTACACTCCGCCGAAATAAAAGTGAAAAGGAGAGACCCTGTGTCGTCGGCGGCACACGGGTCACGTTATTCACATTTCGATTTCTTTCGAATTTGTTCCGTGTCTTCAGAGCGCACTGCATCGTACTTTTCTGTTCCACTGGTACAAACACCTCAGAGTCGAAAGGTGCTACTAGTGACATGGCGTAGTACCATTAGGTGTGTATATCGTCACCGCCAAAGAAAAAGTTTGTAAATGGTACCACGTTCAAGCAAGCTATGTATATATTGACGAGAGCGCAGGATGGTACCTTGCCGTATCTTTTTATATTGCAGGTTCGCGATGGCAAATGGCCCAACGTACTAAAATGTTTGGCCAGCAGGAATCTTTTTTTTTTTTCGAAAAAAAAGAAGCATTTTCGTTGTGCAACGCCGCGAGTTCTGCCCCGCAGTAGTACTAAAATAAGGACTAAAGCAGCCGCAGTTCGTGTCGTGGTGGAATAAAGCGCGCGAGGGCCGCCGCTTTGCCCCCGTTCCGGCGCCGAATCGATGCATCGTCTGTCTGCACACGTAGCCTGTCGTTGGCGCTGATCTATTGCCGCAGCCGCACTACCAGTCAAATGTCAATTGGTGATCGATGGCGGCCGGCAAGCTAAGCGAAAAAACAAAAGCGGAGTCACGGATGACATAACGCGGCCGACGTCACGAATCTTATGCAAGCAGAGGCAGCGTCACCGCCCCCGCGGATCCATCGTCGGCGTCTGGCCAAGAAAAATGACATGACGCAGGCCACCACACCGGTACTGTAGCAGCTTCTGGAACGAACAACCTACACCGCGCACTCGGCAGGTTTTACAAAATGCTCTTTTCGTTTTTAAATTTTTATCAGCAATTAGTCAATTTCGAAGCGAGTATACATGATTGCTAGGCCGACCGTGTGCTGCCGGCCCCTCCGAACATCGCATCGCGGGGCCGTCCGCGGCCGGCAACCGCTCCCTGACTGCCGCCGCTCGTATATGTACTTGCAGCCTGCAGGCAGGTAGTGGTCCTCGTACTGCTCTGCGTTTGCGGCTGATATCGATGCTCAGTGATCGTATGATATTAGGTAATCTGGTGGTGTCCGATTGCCGGACGACGGTGAGCGGGACGCCGGAGGGACACGGAAGGGCGTCCGTGTCGGTGGTGACCGTCCACCTCACCGCTATCTGTCGGGGTCATACGTTCCGTGTGGTTCAGGATCATCCGTGCGGTGGCAAAGTCGGACCTTTTTAACTGTAAGTTACTAATGTACCCACGTGTACGCGTGTCGAACTTCGTCCGGAACAAACTCCCGGTCGGCAGCTGACGCAAGAAACTTTGGATGCGAGAGATGATCTTGCTTTTGATCCTCCAACGCGTCCATCTTGTCAGGACTAATGACACGCCCATAAAGCAGAGCAGATCGGTCGCTGTGATACTCGTATAAAATTGAGTGCTCCACGGTTCGGCCGCGACCACGCCGCCGGATGCCTCTATAAAAGGGCAGCGAGCTGAAATGCGCTACCACCACCAATTCACCACTGAACTGCAAGTTGCTCACGACGACCAGAAAAACCCCCAGCTCACCGAAATTTCAGCCAATCATTCAGCGCAGCTTGTGCCAATGGCCCCAAACATTGCCAAGCCTCTCCTAAGCGACCTGGTGGCACAGACAGGGCAAGTGCCGCTAAGCCACGTCAGGCCTGTCGGAGACCGCCCGGACCTCGCCAACGTCGACACCGAGTCCGGTGCCGGGATCCCGATCATTGACCTCGAAAAGCTGAACGGACCGGAGCGCCGGGAGGTCGTGGAGGCCATCGGCAGGGCCTGCGAATCCGACGGCTTTTTCATGGCACGGCCTGCGGAATTTCCTAATGGCTCGTCATGTGGCCAAAAACGATCTACTAGCAGACGTGCATAAGAATCTTGCTTACGACACACTAATCGATTGATCTGATCGCATCTGTGTGCAGGTGACGAACCACGGCATCCCGGTGGAGGCCGTCGAGGGGATGCTTCGCGTGGCGAGGGAGTTCTTCCACCTACCGGAGTCGGAGCGCCTGAAATGCTACTCCGACGATCCCAAGAAGGCAATCCGGTTGTCCACGAGCTTCAACATCCGCACGGAGAAGGTGAGCAACTGGCGCGACTTCCTGCGCCTGCATTGCTACCCTCTCGAGAGCTTCATCGACCAGTGGCCGGCCAACCCCCCATCCTTCAGGTGAGTAGTTTTTCCCCCGCTGCAGCTGGCTCTTTTACTCCAACTTTTCTGGTACAAAATGTTTCCGTTTAGGAGACCTGACTGCTAATTATTTGTACTCTCTCTATTTTTAAATTAATGTCACCGTTAACTTTTATAATCAACTTTGATTATTTATTTTATTCAAAAAATTTGTTTGAATGTGTAAAATTTTAAATTGTGGTTTAAATAACTCTAATGATAAATCAAATTATATAGAAATATATGAAATTTAGCAAACTTTTCTGAATGAAACAAATAGTTAAAGTTGAATTTAAAAGTCAACAGCGACATTAATTAGAGTATAAGTTAGACCACAAAGTACATGTCCATCCTAGGACTTTTTATACTGTCACTGAAGACTTCCACAAAGTACAGGAGGGGATACCTGCTTCTATAGGCGGAAAAATAAACAAAACACAAAACAAATAATATGTGAACCGTTCAAAATTTTAAGTTTTGATCAGGTCATTGGTGCCCTGACAGTATCCTGGCTACGGAGTTTTTTTGCATCTACTCCCATATGGCATGGTAAACTGACAACTGTTCTCGGCAGGGATGTGGTCGGCACCTACGCCAAGGAAGCGAGAGCGCTGGCGCTGCGGCTGTTGGAGGCGATTTCGGAGAGCCTTGGGCTGGAGCGGAGCCACATGGTGACGGCCATGGGCCAGCACGCGCAGCACATGGCGGTGAACTACTACCCGCCCTGCCCGCAGCCGGAGCTCACCTACGGGCTGCCGGGCCACAAGGACCCCAATGCCATCACGTTGCTGCTCCAGGACGGCGTGTCCGGCCTTCAGGTGCAGCGCAACGGCCGCTGGGTGGCCGTGAACCCCGTGCCCAACGCACTGGTCATCAACATCGGAGATCAACTGCAGGTATCTGCTGGTCGTCGTCTTTGTTAATTCGTTAGTAGTCCGCGAGGTCGTGCTCGCGACAACTACTGCAATTTTAAGTCTCTGATGACGAAATTTATATTTGTATGCAGGCATTGAGTAACGATCGGTACAAGAGCGTGCTCCATCGCGTGATCGTGAACAGCGAGAGCGAGCGTATCTCGGTGCCAACGTTCTACTGCCCGTCTCCGGACGCGGTGATCTCGCCGGCCGATGCGCTGGTGGACGGCGATCACCGTCGGGCTTACCGGCCCTTCACCTACCAGGAGTACTACGACGAGTTCTGGGACATGGGCCTCCAAGCGGCCAGCTGCCTCGAACAGTTTAGACCTCGGTGATCCACTGAAAGCCGGGAGAGAGCACGCAGAGATTCTACGGTGATCAGAGGTACAGTAAAATTTACGTAATCAAATCAAGTATTTGTATATTTTTTGTATTTGAATGGTCTAGTCTATGAAAAAAACTTAAACATTAACATGATTTGAGCTGTTGAGAGGCGTAATAACTACGTTCAGAGACAAAAAAAATCAAATCGTATGAATTTAAAACACTTAAAACACGAATACAATATTGAAGGGTATTGATTTGATTCAAAAATTCTAACTCACATAAGTAAATGTGGTTACAGTAACTTAGTTAACTACGATTCACTTGTTCTCATCTTGTCTTTTTTTTTTGTCTTCGCTCTCTTGTTCGTCTAATGACCCACGGTATCTTTTTTATAACGATCGGACCGAGGGCATCAACTTAGTGCCTACGGAATATGTTAGTTCTCCGTCAGATAAGGCTTTGATCGTCGCTTGAGTTAGTCGTTTGACGCTCGCTGGCGTTAGTGCAGTTGGTTAGTGACCTTCGTATGTTATTTGTTCAGTCATGAGAGACAAAGAATATTTTTTCATCTTACTTTACTGATCGTTTGGCTGCTTTATCAACTTTTGAAATGTTTTACCTCTCGGCACGGTTGCTTTATCTCATATTGTTCGTTGACAAAAATCTCTGCGGCTCTCAGTGATTGGTTGCTAAGGCAATGCTCGACCCTCGAGAGTCAGATCAAAGCGTTAACTTCTAGCTCTTGATGAGCTAAATTTTATTGTTATGTAGCTTTGATTTTTCGCCGATCAAGCTTCGAAGCTTGTGCGAATCCAACTATCCGACACTAGGTCACCATGCCGGGGAGGAATTAGTTAATTACTCCTAGATACGGACACCTTTTACTCTAAAAAAAGGACACCAACTCTTAAAAGAATATATACCCACCTTTTTGTTGTCAGTATAATTATCAGATGTGATCCCGCGCGCTAAGGGGGGCTATCTCCAGATGAGCCGTCAGATGAAGTTTCGAACGGCTAAGATTGAGAGAGGCAGGCTGTTGGTTCTAGTGCAAAGAGCGACAGTGTGTATTTGTCAAACACAACACTGTTTTAGGACTCCCATTGGATGTGGGGATTTTTTTTATAGATTGTGTGTGTGTGAAATTGAACTTTTTTTTATAAATTGAACCCTAGTATTTTTTTTTTGGTCAGTAACGATAAAATAGAATTTGGTTAGTACATGGTTGGTGAGTCAAAATTTTCATTTACACTACATGTCACACCGTAAACTATTAGCACGTTCCTAATTTTATACGTTTGCCAATATATATTTGTCAGCCTCGTGTGCATGGAAATAAATTCTCTGCAGCCTAGCTGCAAACCGAACGCCGTGCAGCACTGCTGCGATGCATGCCCCATAGGAGTATTCTTCACCCAAAATCTCCACCGTGAACTCCCCTCAACGAATTGAGCCTGCGAATGGAGCCATCAATCGCGGCTGCAGTTGGATTGCAACTCAAGCTCGGGAGAGGACTTCTAGGCTTGACTCTGTCCGTACTTAGCGCGCCGAGACCGGATCAAAGTCACCAGCTACGCACGCGCTATCTCCTGTCCGCGAGCTCGAGGAACCGCAAGGGGCATATGTCGGAAAAAAAAAAGGGTGGGAGACTGGGAGGGCTGCAACATCTGTTGTCGTCTCCCACCGTTTTTGCGCGCAAGCCCCGACAAACGCCCAGGCTCTCTTTCTGCTATTTTTGATGTTGTCTACTGTTTTTCAATGGTTTTAGGCGACTAAGAATCAGAAAATATAGATGTTTCGTATATATAAGTTTATGCATTATTTTATTCAAATAATATTAGAACTTTGGGAGTATATTGGTATCCAACAATTTATTTTAGTGTTTTATCGAGGCTTTTTATTATCTTTTTATTTCTTTAATGTACAAAATAATGTTTAGTTCTAAAATTATTATAGTTAGGAGAGATTGATATGTTTGTGTGAACTTGTCATTCACTGTAATATTCGTTCAGGCTGCATGAAATTTCTAAATCCGCAGTTGGCACATAGGACTATAGGAGTAACACTTTCGACGTCGAAGCAAAACGATGGAGCACGAAGCGAAAGAAAGACTTCTGACGCAGGGCTGCTAACGGTGCTTGTACGGCACGCGGCAGGACCCATGACTGGAAGCACTTGCGTCGGCGCGCGCTTGCTGCTCCAGTGGCCTCCGCGAATCACGACTGTTTGGATGCATGCTGCAATGGCTGGCTGGCTACGTCCGCAGACACAGGTGACAGGGACGCGATGCTTGTTGCAGCCTGCAGGGGAGTTTGGGCTCTGCCTAGTTCCTGCGCCTCTTATCGTCCTGTGGGGAACCTTCGCTGTCACCACATGCATATCGACTTCTAGAACGGTGCGTAGTTTTCAATGTATCGTCACTTGATTGATCAATGACTATTTGCGAGGTGTTAACGGTGCTGGTTTCTGCAAAGTGGTTCTCATGCTGCTCTGCTCTTTTCCGAAACATCAATCCCTCGAGTTTCAGAGACGAGGTGTGCATCCACATGAGCGGTGGTTGTCATCACCGGTGAGCGGAGCCAATGCTGCTCTCGCAATCTGCTCTCAGAATATACTTACTTCGCTTTTCCAGGCCGCTACTAGATTTTTACGAATGCCCCGAAAGTCCAAGATCACCAAACAGTGAAGTGACAGCCTGGTGCCGACACCGCATGTTTGTTCTCGTTGGGGCTTTCCGGCATATTTTTTTCACCGGCAGATCTCTTCGTTACCTACCTAACCACCGGCAAATCTTGCAGAGACGATCAAACATGTCTATGGGAATTCAAGAGTACTCTGTTTGAGTTGGTCAAGCTTCAGATTTTTTTTGTGATGGGCTCAGCTCAAATCTCCCTACAAATGTTTGTACTTTCCTGTGCTCTGTAGAAGTCAGCCCACCGACCTATGTATGCCAGTTGAGAATAAAACGAAGCGGGCCGCCTATAAAAAAAGCAAATTCCATGGATTGGGCCGTTCTCTTGCTGGGCACCCAATGTACGGCAATAGTCTTTGTATCATTCGAGGACCGTGAGACAAAAAGACGGACATCCAACCCAGTTTCACCGTTGGACTGGGCTGGGCCCAACACCTCTGGCTCCATAAAAATTAAAGGATATTTTTCGCCGCTGCAACGACGTTCGCGGCCCAGGATCGCGGCGGGTACACGCTACTTTTTCGAGAATACCAGCACGCCAACTGCAGGGCTACGTTCACAAGATGTCCTTGCGCTAGTTGGGCCATCTGGCCATTCCCGATCCAGGTTCCTGGAGAAAAAACTTGAACTCGCTGTACCTGCAGTTGAGCTCAAATTGCGAAAGAGACTGCCGATCTAACAAAATATTTGTTGCGCTTGGGAAGACATGTATGCGTGTGTATGTTACACAAGATTTGGTTTTGCTTTCCTTGTCTCTGCTGAATTTATTAGGCTAGCTTCACGTAACAATAGACAATCATTTTTCTCAAAGCGGGAGATGACATGTCGAAGTATTATCTTCACACTCGAGGGTGACTTGTTTATATATATCCCTTCTTCCCTGTGTACTAAGAATACACTATCTTCACACTCGTTGTCTAGCACACATGCATGCATATCAGCATATGCATGCTTCTTTTCTTAAAGAGCGGTGGCCTCTTTTCTTGGGTGTATGCATAGTTACGGTATAGGTTTCTGGTGATGGAAGGGTGGCTCGCAGCAGCAAAATACCAAAATACGAGCCATTCTTCCATCATCGAAAAGTTAAGCACCTACTATTTGGTAGTGGATGTAGTGCGCCTTCATACGACGAGCCTAATAACGTGTTATCACAGCTGACGAAGCAGAAGCAAGTCATATTTGGCACGGCAACATGACCCGTACCATCGCGAACAAAACGCACCACGCACCACGCCGAACCCGTGCCGGTTGGCGCGAGCGCGCGCGCCTGGTCGGTCGTCGGTCTCCGGACGCGTCCGTCGGTCGCGCCTGTTTTTCCTTAACGTTCACATGGGCTGGTACGCACCACCTCGTCCTCGCTCTCGCGTTTCGCAAAAAGGAGACGATACCGAACCCCGTACGATACGTGCGCGCCTCTCGATCGGCTGATTCATATGTGCACAGCCGAACCCGGGAAGAGAGCGACCGCCGTGCTGCCGCTTTCACCGGAGCGCGAGAAAAGAAAACAAACCGGCGTTTTTCTTCCTCGCCTGGATCGTCGTCGTCGTCACCCTCTCTATCTTTATATCCGCGCCCACGTGCCCGCCCCCTCTCGCCTCTGCGCGCGGTCAGAAACCAACCGAATCAGCAGCCACGCCACGCCACGCCCCGCCCCGCCGTGATGACGTTCCCGCTGGTCTGCTACTGCGAGGCCGTGCCGCGCCCGGTGGCGGCGCTGTTCAAGCTCCTCCACGCGGCGGCGCTGGTGTTCGTGCTGATCCTCTGCTTCCTGGGCCTGTACGAGTTCCCCTACACCCCCGAGGACACGGCGCCGGTCATCAACGGCCGCCAGCGCGCCCCGCGCGCGGACGGTCCGAAGCCGGAGGCCGTGAAGCAGCGCCTCCCACCGGTGGAGTACCTGGCGCTGGTCAACACCAGCCTCGCGGAGCGGTCGCCGTGGAGGTACCCGCCGCGGGAGCCGGAGGACGGGGCGGAGCCGACGTGCCGGGTGTGCCTGGATAGGCTGGAGGCGACGAACGAGGTGCGGCGGCTGGGCAACTGCGCCCACGCGTTCCACACGGCCTGCATCGACCGGTGGATCGACATGGGCGAGGTGACGTGCCCGCTGTGCCGCGCCCAGCTGCTGCCGCGTCGGCGACTCGGTGTGCTCCGCAGGCCGCGGACGACCGGATAGCGCGCGAGATCGACCTCTCTCTGTGTGTGGCCACGCAACGCGCGCATCGGCCGGAGGGCGCGCTTGTCGTTCCGGGCCGTACGTGCAGGTGCCACTGCTAACGGATGGCTTCGGGCCAACCGCGAACTGATTGAGATTAGGACGACTAACCACCCGCAACCAGTACCCTAGCTAGTGGTGCTGATCAAAGGGCAATAGCCATATTAAATTGAGGTTGGATACTTGGACGGCATAATGTGTACTCCTACCAGCCATTCGCCGGAAGCAATCAGTAGCCATCAATCTCTATTGTTGAGCCGGCAATACCTTTGCAGTATATGTTGATCAAAGTTACAATGTTCATCGACTTGTTTTTTGTTTGTTGCCTACTGATGAGTGCAGCTTCAACAAGTGAAACGGCACAGTTTAGCAGTCCTTTCTTGAACATGACCCGAACGTGCCGTTTAATTCCTGATGTCTCCGCCCACAAATCATTGCCCAAATGCTGGCATAAAATCCAAGATACAGATACTCCTATCTACTTGGTGGCCAAAGAATGTTAGAAGTCGCATGCATGCAACCACATCTTTCTCATGCAGGATATTGGAGTATCTGTTCCCGTTGACGTACGCATCACGCCTTAATTCTGGCGGATCCGTCTAATCTAACAATGCGAAAGAAATGGGGGAGGGTACCCATGCACGTTTCTCTTTCAGCTTGTTTGGTTATAGGTCACATCTCTGCACCAGATCGAACGGTCATGCACGTAGGAGTAACTCTGTACAGCGTCGTAGTACTACTTTTTCCCTCTATTCTTCCCTGCTGGAAGCATCACGAGGGATGCAAGTGTATCCAAGGGGTAGTGGGTCAAACCTCTAATTAATTTACTCTATCAGCAATAATAGATAATAAGATATTTAGTTCATTTGAGAAAATTTTAGTTCGATCCCTGTTTTAAATAAACAAAAAACTTGCATTACTATCCCCCCACCCACCTTCTTTTAGCTCATGTAGCTACCTACATAACTTTTTCTTTTCCTTTTGAATAATCCCACCTAGTATTTTAGAGGCATGTTTCGTCTATATCATCATTATGTGTGAATGACATATAAGATCAAACATTATATATAATTTACTAGCTTAATGATATAAATTACCTAAAAGTGATGGTACTGATACAGATATGCAATTGAACTAAGGACAAAAATAAACGCTAAGGACTCAACCCCATGACGTGAAAAGGTTGCCCACATGCTTCATGGATCCTATTCACGGTTTCTTCTGAAAGATTCAGAATAGTGTACTCAATACTGGTCATGGGTCTTCCTTTGACGTGCGGAAGCCGAAACGAGCCGGCAAATTTCCCAAGTTTGGAATCGTCTTAAACACAGCGCGCGGGAGCCGAATCGAACTGGTAAACCATCCAAAGCGACGCGATCCCACGTTGCTCACGCGATTTCCCCTCCACTAAACCCCTCGACTTGAAGAAGCCAAGCCGGCAGGCACGAAGCGGTCTAGGGTCTAATCGAATGGCAACCGGAGGAATCGCCCGCGGCCGCC
The DNA here is from genome assembly GCA_001602295.1 of Zoysia matrella. NCBI lineage: Eukaryota > Viridiplantae > Streptophyta > Magnoliopsida > Poales > Poaceae > Zoysia > Zoysia matrella. The sequence goes on along the minus strand of BCLG01001369.1, from coordinate 60,735 downwards.
TCGCCGAGGAACGCATGTCTTGGCGCAGGAATCACCCCCATGTGCGCGCCACCACTACCAAGTTTGTGCTTCATCGCTGCGTTAGTTTCTTCCTGCTCCAAGATTGAGGCATCGGTGTTTGCTTGCTTCGTTTCAGGGCTTCGTGGCCAGGCCGAAGACGCTGCCGGACGGGACCGTCAACCTCATGCGCTGGAAGTGCGTCATCCCCGGCAAGGAAGGCGTAAGCAAGCACTCGTCCCGATACCTCCAAATCTAACCTTTATGTATAGCAATTTCAGCAAGCATATAGTCTTTCGTTCAGTTTGGTCGGTTGTGCACGCGGTTTCATCCTATCCTTCTCCACCCATAAACTACGAGAATTTTTTTGTCAAATAAAGATTAGGGAAACAGAAGAAGCTGGAATCAATCTGTAGCTGTAGATCCATGATTAGGGGTAGATCTGTGATATCCCAAAATTATCCCAAGAATTAAAATTCGAAATTCAAAAATTTTTGCTAGCGAATGATAACAAATTTTTTCATCTCTCCTGTTTCATTCAAAAGGTAAAATCTCACGTAAATTAAAAACTCTCTAAAATTGAAATTTTCAAAGTATTAAAATTTTGTGTGGTTAAGTGCTTGATTTTTCTCTTTTGTTTGATTAAATTTTTTTTAGTCGAACTCTTTTGAAATCAATTTGAAATTTGAATCCATTCATTCAAATTCCTTAAACACTTCAAAATTCCAATCTTCCCTGGACCAGAAATCCTTCATCTCTCCTCTCTCAGCCCAAATACAGCGCGGCCCAAGTCCTCTCATTTTTTTCCGCAGCAGGCCACCTCTTCATTTTTTCCCCTGCGCGGCCGAGTCACACGGCCCAGCCCATCGCGTCCCTGTC
>BCLG01001369.1:40165-52728 GCA_001602295.1 Zoysia matrella | reverse complement strand
CGCGGGCGGCGCGGCGTCGCGGGGCAAGGCGGCGAGGCACGAGGCTGGGTTACGGGAGGCGTCGGGCAAGAAGCCTGGAGGGGACAGGACAAAGAAATAGTGCAACCAGTTTTTTTTTAGTTAGGCTTAATTTTTAATTAATTTTTGAGTTAGTTTTTGATTAAATAAAACAAAAGTATTTTAGACATTTTATAATACCTACGAATTATTAGTTCTTAATTAGTTTTTATTAGTCTCTTCGGATCAACTAATTAAAAAAAATTAGTTCGTCGATAGACTAAAAAATAGTCTCTATATTAAAAAAATTAGTCTTTTTATTAGTTCATTTGTTTTAAAAAAATTGATTAATTTTTAGTCGATAAACAGATCCAAACAAGCTCTAAACAGAGAAACGGCGTGCGTCTCGCGTTCCACTGCCGCTCACTTTTGCACTCGTGCACTCACCTTTTTCTCTTGCACGTCGTATTTTATTTGGCTGCCATGGCGCTCTCTCACTCTCTCGTCTGGCATCTTGATCCAGGTTGTCACGGCCTAGGCTACCATGGCTCTCTCTTTCTCCACGGCAGCACTCCTCGGCTGCCCGCATCACCTGCTGCCCGTATTTCCTTCATTGGTTCTGGTACTTCAGCAGCAAGACTTGAATTTCCCCACATAACGTTGAATGGAAAACTGCAGAGTATACTGCAAGTCTATATTCCTATGTGCATATGGATGAAGTGATGAAAATTTTCTTTTGGCTGGGGGTGGCGTACAGAGAGGAGCTAAAACTCATTGACGTTTTCCTCTAAGCATGTGTACTTGTGCTGTGATTTATTTGGCTTAAAGCTGGCGTACAGAGAGATGAGAGGAGCTAGAAGATCCTGTTATTAAGAAAGACATTTGAATAGTCCACTCTCCAACAAAATAGTTCATGTAAGAGCTAGTCCACCTGCTAGTTCACGTAAGAACTAGTCTAACTGCTGACCATCCTGTACAAGACTATGAAAATACTTCGGTTCCCAAACGTAATAATTATGGTTTATCTAAAAACCACAAAAAACTCTAGTTTGTAAATACTATAATATTTACTAACTGTAATTTTTATAATTATAGTTTCATAATACTATGATTTTTAAAAACAACAATACCCAAACAGGAGCTAAAGCAGCAGTGCAGGGCGGACGGAACATTCTTGAGCTGTGCGGGCGAGCTGCCGCCAATTGGGTTGGGTCTACGGAGTACGGATCCTTTCAGAATTTGGGCTTCGCTCCTGAGCTGCTTTCTTGATGGGCCTGGCGTCTTCAGGTCGTGACGTCCAACATATGGGCTGGTAGAGTCTAGTACAGAACAAAAACAAGCCCATGCCAGACCTCGAGCCCCACGCCGCTCGGACTTGCACCGTATCGATTCCTTCTTTGGCACACCACACTGCTCTCGCGCGATTTCTCCCCCTTCCCCCGAGAAGATCGAAGACAGCGACGAGCACCGCGCGGATGGCCTCCGGAGGAGAAGGAGGAATCGCCCGGGCCCGCCTCATGGAGGAGCGCAAGTCATGGCGCAAGAGTCACCCCCATGTGCGCGCCACCACAACCTGCTTCCTTGCCCAAGTCATTGTACTAGTTCGTCGCCGTTTTAAAAATCCTTCGCTTCGTTTCAGGGATTCGTGGCGAAGCAGGAGACGCTGCCGGATGGGACTGCCAACCTCATGGTCTGGAACTGCGTCGTCCCCGGCAAGGATGGCGTAAGCAAAATCCCATCTCATCTTCTTACGCCCCCAAATCTGTTCTCTGACATAATGCGACCACCGTGCCTGGTAATCTCAGCAAGCGTGTTTGTGTACTGTTAGTGTGTTGATTTTGATCATGATTCTTACAATCTGAAGCACGAAATAGGGTGGTTCCTGGCCAGTTGCAAGGGTTTTGCAGCTCAGTCCAGAACCCTTGCTCCTTAAGAAAACAGTTGCAACTACTGCAAGTGGAATATTTAATATTGTTATTAATTGCTGGCAAATGGATATGATGAACATTATCCTGCAAACATATTCATTAATGTTATGGCGCTACTATGGCCAAGTTTGGGTTCACACCTTATAGTACTTTGTTCATCAGATGCGACATTGTTCCAAATTGGGTATAAGTGCCACTGTTCTCTGGTGAACTAAAATTTTCTATGGTTCCAGAACCGGCTATTTGTCCAGTGGTCCACCCTTTATCTGCTTTCCCATGTTTTCCTATTTCAGGCTATTTTTCTGAAACAAGAAACATGACATTCCAATGTAGTTGGAATTTCCTAGCCAAAGTTAATCTAATTTATGATCGTATTTTCGATTTTCATAACAGTATAAACGTTTACACCATCGGTGCAAAGAAATTCTATCTGGAACAGCATGTTGCAAGTCATTGTGTAAAAATTTTATTATAATTTTACATAATTGCTTGGCATAAATGTCTTACCACATAGGTTGAATCTTTGTTGCTTATAATCATGTTCACCCTATAGATTCTGGGATGTTCTTGAGGTAAATTTGTAAAGCGGTTGAACCTCCCATTTTTGTATAAGAAGTTATGTGAACATGGATATGTAGGTCAGGCAAGCAGCACTTTCAGTGAAAAGCCTGCCTCCCTGGAATTGAGTAGTTCGTGCTTACATTATTTAGTTGGCATAGTGTTAAACTGAATCTACTGAAGTATGGAAACATCGTACTGCAGTGGACTGTTTTTGCTATTGAACAAAATAAGATTTTTTTCCCCTTTTCTTGTTTTTGGAAAATTCTGAAAATGCTCTTCTCGCAACATCTGTTCTTATTGTTAAAGATTAGGCACAAATAAATTCTACTGAAAATTTTGTAAGCTACTCTACATTTTAGATATGATGTACGTACTTCTCAATGATTGTTCATCTGTACTTGGGAATAGTTTACAGTTGAATATTATTGGCGTGCACATGCAGGTACACTTTTCTTTGGGGGGATACTGTTTTCATATGTTATCCTCTTACAACAAATTGCACTCTCCACTCATTGCTATAACCCTCGAGCCCAAACATAGTACTAAGTAACTTATGCATTTTATTTATCTTATGCAGACTGATTGGGAGGGTGGATATTTCCCCCTTACTCTCCATTTCAGTGAAGTTTACCCAACTAGACCTCCTGTCTGCAAGTTTCCACCAGGTTTCTTCCATGTCAATGTCTACCCTACTGGGGCCGTGTGCCTATCAATCCTTGGTGACGTAAGAATTAAATTGGCCGGATGCATTCTTATTTGTGTATCTGCAGTCTTACATCCTGCAAAGCTTGGCCTTCATGATTCTCAAATTGTTTCAGGCATGGAAGCCTTCAATCACTGTGAGACAGATACTTTTAGGTATCCAGGAACTGTTTGATCACCCAAATCCAGCCTCTGCTGCACAGGACATAAGCTATCAGCTTTTTAGAAAGGTCTTATTATGCTTCTTGTTGAAACTGATATTTAGGCTGAGATTTTCTTCTTATTGTTGGTAATTTTGATTTGATTATGCACCTAACACGTTCCTTTGTGCTGATTACTATCGTTTGCAGAATAAAGCAGAGTACAAGAAGCGTGTTCGTGAGCAGGCCAAGCTGTATCCTTCACGTGTGTAGACTTGAAACGTCTGCAGGAAGATGGTGGCACCTAACCGTAACTCTACTTATTTTGATGAACCTGTCATTGACCGTCCTCACCATTCATCAGTGTAGTAAACTTATTCCTGCAACTGTGTGTGGTTTCGCGAATATGTGACGTAGCTATTGTTTTCTGGAACTTTGAAAATGCACTCAAGCACATCATTGAGTACTAGTTCATCTGGCTTGTCGACAATTTCAGCATAGTCCGGTGCCTAATCAGAACAATGTTTTTTTTTTTTTTTGCGCTATTGACTACGGTTCAATTGTCGTTTGAAAAGTACTACGCTGATCAGCTCTAGCCAATAAACAATACTCCCAACTCCCTCCACCCCTTACTATAAATCATTTTGAACTCCTCAAAACTTTATAAGTTGTTTTTACTTTTTTTTAAAAAAAATTCTCTTCTCAATGTATTTCCACTATCTCTTTCTCGTTTTAAAAACATTTTCACTCTTTCTCTCTCTCTCTTTCGTTTTCAGAACATTTTACAATCAAAATCACTTATAAAAAAAGATGAAGGGAGTAGTAAAATTGAGTGGACTCTAAGGCGCAATTATCGAACTCACAAGTTAGGACGCCATTCCTGGTAACAAGTCCACACAGCTTTCCAGCTTTCTTAATTCTTCTATACCTGCTCTGATCCATGAAAGGCCTTTGCAACCTGTTTGTTTCTCTCCCTGCTGGATCCAGACCGCTGTTAGTGCCAGTTCATGAGGAAAGTGACGGAGGGACGCATTCCGTGAGGATAGGGACAACTGACAGGGATTTAACATGCATGCATAGTCCCATTTGATGCTTTGAATTTGTATCGCACATCCACGCGTTTACGTTATGCAGGTCGATCCTGTTCGGTGATTGTGGATGCGTGTTGTGTAGGGTTAAGCTGTGCGCGCACGAGATACTGACGAGGCGTTCCTAGTCACAGGCTCAGGGAACAGAGTGACCGGTATTGGGATCGTTAATACTCGAGGCAAATTTAGAATTTAGAAGGAACTGTGAGATGTCGGCAATCACGTCGCAGTCCATATGTTCACGGGCTCGGCACTTTGTAGAGTTCATAAAAGCAAATATTTTCTCGAACAACGAACTAACAAAAACAAGAAGCCAAATATTTTTTTATACCACTTTTGTTAGAAAATGAAACAGCAGGAGGTATTATCATGAACACGAAAGAGCGGATTAGAAATTGTCCAATGGGATGCTGCATTGCTATATGGAGTATATAATTGAGCAACTCGTCTGGATTACACAATGTCGTGGCAGCCACTGCGAGCCTAACCACCTCAGCCAAACAAGTGTAATCTGTAAATCGTACGCCCCGAGTACTTATCAACCTGGACTTAAAGATTCACCTGCAAACTACGACTCATAGCTTATTTACAATCCGCAAAGTACTTAAACAAATAAAAAATAATAGTTCGGCCCTAGAGGTCAGAAAACCGAAGCCGACCACTTCCAGCGCTAACGTCGGAACTGTCAAACGTCATTCTAATCCTCGAAGGACGAGATTAGACGACGACAAAGCTCGGCCGCCTGTCCGAGGGCCAGCCATTGCTCTCATGGCCACATCTGACAGGCGCAGAGATTTCTGATGATGTACAGCAGTTCAAGACGATAAAGCAATCAGGCCAAAGCGGCAAAGCATTTTTAGAAGCACATAAAGTAATCTGACGGGAGTTAAAGTTACCCGTCGGACGGTAAAGATAAGCGGTAAAGTAACTTTTGTCCCTCCTCCGCGGTGGACAACAAGACGAACGGAGGACACCGACCTTCTGCTTCAGATGCCAACGGGCGCCAGAAGACCATACCAACCGAAGATCGTGTCCCTATCTGTCAGTGAGTCACTCAATTCTGTAGACGGCAAACCACGTAACCCTGCAATCGAGTAACTATAGTCTGATCATATAACTCTGGATCAGCCCTATATAAAAGAGAGCATCAGAGACGTTAGGACAGACAAAAGATAAGTTAGCTAAGTTGTAATCTACTGTAATCACATCCACACACATGATAAGGTTCTTAGATCGAGCTAAGGCCCTTCGCATTGTATTACGATTTGATTTCTCTCGTTCCTAAAAATAGAGTATTACGTTTCTCGGCGGTCCGAACAAGTTCATGAGTCTGTTTCGTAGACTAAGTCATTCGAATACAAAGAGCGCACAAATATTCTCTCTGATTACGTAAATTTAATCTGTTAATAGTCAGAACACCGACCGTACCCTAAAGGAAAAGAAGGTTTTGGATATAAACTCCACTCGACTAGCATGCTGGAACCAGATTTTTGTATTGGAACAGGACGTTTTGGGCCTCATTGCATACTACTAGGGGCGAGGAGCACCCTTTTTGGCCAAACCTTCTAACTGCCTGCAGCAGAGGTGGTCAACGTGTCAAGTAATAAATCTAGGTTAGGCTGGTGCTTTGTTCCTTCGTTATTGTCAAGTTCTTTCCTGGAAACCTAACCAATACTTGTTCTAGAACAGCATCCTGATTGGCACTTGATTTAAAAAAAAGACAGAATATTTGGCCAGAAATAACCACCGCGGAAAACGACGTCGTATGGCCCTGCCCTGCCAGGACGGTCTTTATTTCAGAGATGCGGGTGGCGTGGCTGTCATAACCTTCGCCCCAAATTATTCATCAACTCTACTGATGGTACTTTGCCGGAATGGGCGGATCTACTCTCTCACCATTCACTCTCCATCATCCGTGCCGCCGTGCGAAGATATCCTTTTTGTACCAGCGTGGTTGATTACCCCCAACCAACTTAGATCCTGCTTTATGACGATGAGTCCTGTCTATCCTGGTTAATCTTTCTGTAAATGTTAGTACTACTACCAGCAAAAGAAAACGCTTTTGTAACGTCCAGAGGGTGGAAACGGCCGCGCGGTGACTTGAAAGCGATTCGCGTCGATGAGAATTGAGAAGCCTTGTTGAGATGCTCTGTGGGGACTGGGGACTGGGGGAGCACGCGGGCAAGTTGCTTGTGACTCTTTCCACCAGAGCATCGGCCGGCCATCTAGGAAAACGAAAATACTCTACTCCGAGTATTTTGTTTGCTTGCTGGTAGACACCATCGTCGAATGCAAGGAATATTTAAGCCACCGGAAGAATCTCTCCTTCGCTATCAGTGGACTGGTTCCTGCTTCTAGGCACCGGAGATGGATCGAATCAACGGCACTGGAGATGAAACCGGTCGCCGCCACCACCGTCGACGCTTCCTGGAACGGGTTCCAAATTCCAATTCATCCGGAGGAGCACGGAAAATCGTCCACGCACGCGTTTGAAAAGAAGAAACGCTGGCCAAAGAACGGACGGTTATGCTACGGCATACGTCTTGCCTTGCCGGGACTACATCGTGCGCCCGGTTTTCTTTCGTTTCACTCCCACGAATGCTCGGGTCCGTGCGCGATGGCGACCGCTCGAAGGGCAGTTGTGGACGTCGACGCAGATACTCCTACTTGGCTGTCCCAGCTCGACGTCCGGCCACTCGCTCGCGGCCAAGTTGGGGCCAAGTGGAGGTCGTACACGCTACACATGACTGTACGGCACGGCTCATTCAGTAAAGCTTCCATCCGTCTGTCAGCAGGTGATGGAGTTCTGGGATCGAGCGCGTTTCTCAATTTCTCAAGGTCGCCAACCGGACGGGTGGAGGAGCGCGACGTCCTCGTCCGGAGCACCTCCCCTTCACCCATGTCACGTTGAAGCGCTGAATTCCCTGCTCCGCCTGACCGATATTTTGTGGCCGGGGGCGTAGCGTCCGCTGCGCGCGCGAGACCTGCTCAAACTTCGGGGCTCGAGTACGAAACGACCGCTGACGTGGTCTCCAGGTGACTATTTTGAGGTTTATACACACGGTCCGGGCGTATTTCCGGGTGTCGTCTGTACTAGTAGGAAACATATCGAACAACGACTCAAAACGGTTTTCCTTCCAGCAGTGAAAAGGAAACAATGGCTTTGAAGCTTTCCTCGCGCACAACTTTGCGATGCCGGGTCCGAACAGCAGAAACGGAGACGACCGGAGGGCCTCCGGCCTCGCACGGCGTCAGCGCGCGTATGCACTTCGTTTCCACCCGCCGGCGATGTTGGAACGGGCCGTGAACGAGACCCCGACGCGGCCTGGTCGTGGGGCGCATCACACAGTGCCAAATTCCTCTCCCATTACTTATCGCTATCAACTTTTCGCCTTGGATTCCAGCTCTTTGCCTCTGTTGATCCTTGATCAATTCTGCACCGCCACACATAAATGACAGGATTAGAGGGTTCCAATTCAGTGCACGACTGAATAAATAAATGGGATCGCAGAGAGTAACTGCAGGACCAGTAGTACTATGTGTAGGAGGAGCGACAGCAACGGTGTATGCTGTCCGTCACGTACTCGTATAAAATGGTTCTGTATTCTACATTCCCTGCTTGCGGCGCAATGTATCGTACGCACGCGCCCGTCGCCGTATTGCCCCCATCGTTGCCAATGATACTGGTACGGCGTGCTTGACAGTTGAACGGAAGCCTGTGCCGCAGGAGTACGAGGCTACCGCGAGCACGCCTTGGCTTGCGGTCTGGTACGGCCTCACCGGCCGAGGCTACCAGTCACTGACAGGGCACAGAAGAAATCCATGCAGAGAGATTCGTCAGTCAATTCGTCATTTGCTGCCCACGCCGTGGAGACGCACCTCCTCCCCGCAAGTTTGGTCACCAAACCTGAGAAAAGGTATCGAAGCGATGGCTCCTGTTGCTGCGGCTTTGTGGCGATGAAACCCGCCACCAATCGCACAAAAAGGCACCGGCATCATCCATTCCCTTTCCATGCAGCTGTTTTCCCACTAGAGTAGGAGTATTCCAGTATATTGCTCCGCTTTCTTGTTCTTCTGGGAATTATAATCGTCTCCTCCTGCGGTACCGCAAATTTGGTGCCCGTAAAAGTGTTTTTTAGGAGAACGAGATTTCCTCCGTTGTGGTAGCCTGCCGTGCGCCGGGCTCAACTGCATCAAGGCGTCAGTAAGACGATATGCGCCGCACTGGTGGCTTTACCGAACTGGCAAAAGAGAAAGCGCCACGACGCGGCCACGACGCCCTCAATCTCCCCGTTTTCCGTTGGCTTTTTGACGTGACCACGGACGCGCATGTCATTGAGGGACACCGGTTAGGACCCCATGTTTCATGAATTTACCATTTTTTTCCTTCAAAAACAAATTCCTCAATTAACATTCCTTCAAAAACAATTCCTCATTAACATTCTACTTCGTGTTAGAGTGAGATTTTACCAACAACACATGTACTACTTTCTTATGAAATTCAATTGATAATCTAAAATTTATGCATCAAAAAAGAGGACTTAAGATTTCAATTGCCTATTTTTTTCGCAAATCCTATATTATTTTGAAATTGAACTGTTTCAGATCACCTTTGAAACGTAGAAATTTCACAGCAATCAATTCAATTTTATAGAAAAAGCATACTCCCTCTATATTCACAATTCAAGTCGTTTTGAACAACGACACAGTTTCTAAAGTACAACTTTGACTTTAATTTTTTTTAAATATTTATCAAAAAGTGACATATATACTTTTATAAAAATACTTTTTAAAATAAATTTATTTATATAATTTTTATATTTTTAAACTTAATAACTTAAAAGTTATTTGTAATTTATATTCTCAATATTTAACCAAACAGCAAAGTCAAAACCGCTTGAATTATAATATAAGTATGAAAGGATTACTTAGTACTAGAATTGATGAGTTTTTTCCACAGTCGAGCTCTCAAAAGATGTGAAGTTCCAGATAGTCATAAATAGGTCGGAGCTACTCCTACTACCAAGGTGCCCATAGCATTTTGGGGCCATGGACAACCTTGGAACGTGAACCAGGTGGGGACACCAGGACCTCACTCCCTCTCCGCCCGTGCTGCAGAGCAGAACAGAAGTGGGGAATGGGGATGTTGACCTCTCCGCTGGAGTACAAACGTGTCATTTGAATCTTTAGTGATTTTGAAAATTCAGATAAAAAAATTTAATAGTCTTTAAATAAAAGAGTTTTTTAAAAATTATAAAATTTTATAGAATTTTATGAATCTAATTATTATTTAATATTTTATACTATAATGTACATCAATATAAGTAAAATAATAAAATATTACAATCTTAATGTTTGAGATTTTGAAGTATTAAAATTCAAATTTTAAAATTTAAAAATCTAAATAAAATCTTTTAATCTAAACGGCAAAGATTTTATAATTTTAAAATCTAGATTCTAAAATCTCAGAATACATAATCTTAAAATCCGAATTTAAAAAGGGTTTAAAATTCTTTTTATCTGAATCCTCAAAATTTTTAAAGATTCAAACGGCACCAAAGTAACATGGACGGAAAAGATGTTCGAATGCCGGACCCACAAAACCAGCCCCACATGTCAGTGTGCCTTTTCCTTCAGCGGGTTCGATTTGCTAGGGCTGGTCAGGCAATTTGGACCGGAACATTCGGAATCGTGGCTCACACGTGTCAGCCCGGGCCTACCGTATGTTTGCGCTGGGATTATCTGAACCACCATATCCTGTAGTCACGCGCGAGGCTTGACTCTGTATGTTACAGCTGGAATTAATAAAAAAACAGCTTAAAAAATAAGCTTCTATATAATTTTATTTTAATAAGTTGCAGAACTAATAAACTGTAAAATAAGTTTACTGTTTAATACAGCTTCTACTTATTTTTATAAATAAGTTTAAAATAAACTCTGCCAAACAGAGTCTTACTTGTTATATTGTTTGGACCTCTAGCTGTAATGTCTCTTCTTATATTAATCTGTATAATCAGGTGTGCATCTAATAAACTAAGAGTACTCCGTTTGTGACAAGGTTTATGATCAGTGTCATCTATCAAAGTCAAAATTGGTTGGTAGTACGGAGTATATCAAGAAATTTCTCAGATAACACAATTAGATAGGAGTACGGCGTAGCAACGAGAACATTGAGCTAATACAAATTCTAAGAAAACGGTGTTTGGTGTTCTCTGCCTCACGGTGAGGATACATTATTGCCTCTATAATCCCCGTCAGGATGTAGGGGTCAAGTCATATATAGGTAGCACCTTCTTTTTCATAATCCGGGTCATGCTAGTACTCCTACTTGCAGTAGTACTACGTGTATGAATATATGATCCGAAATGGTATGAACATAAACTCGGCTACGGAAAAAGAGAATCAGGGGTTTAGACACAGAAAGGTGGGTACGGGGTTGTCGTTTAACGCCGGCCAGAATTATAATCGTTTGGCCCGGCGGGCGACTGACTGGCCACCGTCGCCGTGGCCTACCAAAGCCAAAGGGCCTCGAAAGCGACTTCTGCGGAATCCAATATTTTTACACGAAATCAAAGCTTGCAGAGATCGGATTCCCGGGCCCGCTCTCTGTGAGCTGCGGACGGGCTTGCCATTCCGTGCAAGATACATGCGGGCATCGGGCGGGGTCTCGGCTCGAAATGCGATGGAATTTTGGGGGCAGTTCCTGTAAAACCGGTCTCCGGCGGCCACCGGCAGGCGTCAGTGGTGAGGCGCCACCAGGTCCGATCGCCTCGATTCCCTTCCCTCCTCCTTGGCGCGGGGGAGGAAGGAGGGACGCGAGGCGAGTTGCGTGACGCGATCACGCGACCAGGGTTTCAAAAATGGTGTAAACCGTTTAACAAAAAACATAAAAACCGCAAAAACCGTTATAAAAATCGAACAAATTTAAAAATTAAATTTTTGAGAAAAAACCAAGCAGTTTTTACGGTTTACCGAGCAGTTTTTACAGTTTACTGAGCGGTTTTTACGGTTTACCGTTTTTGAATTTGAAATCAAATCAGTTTGAGCGGTTTTTCAACGATTTTTTGGGTAAACCGCTTGGTTTTGCGGTAAACCGCTCGGTTTGAGCGGTTTTCGAATTTTTAATTTTTTTCAAATTTTTAAATTTTTTTAAAATTTTTTATAAAAAAACTGGTCAACCGTAAAAACCGAGCCGCAGCGGTTTAGTCGAGCGGTTTTCGACCACGGACCACGGACGCGCATGTCATCGAGGGACACCGGTTTTGAGTAGACAAAAGAAAACGGTTCGTTTTGTTGGTAAAATCTCACTCTAACCGAGATTTTCGAGAGGTTTTGTGAACCGTGCAGCGACGGCATCATCGTATCCCGCTGCCGATTGCGAAACCCGGCCCCGCTTTTCCATTTCACCTTCACGGCTCACCACAGCGCCATACCCTGCCCGGGTCTCGCATTAAATCCGGAGCAAAGCAGCGCGACGGGGCCCCGCCATTACGCCTCCCCAATTGACACTAGCGCACCCACTGCCACCGGCGACTGGCCCACGCCGTCAGCGAGAGTGCCGCCGAATCGGCGTCCGATCGGAAACGGCGGGTGCGGTTTGGAAACGTAACCGCAGCACCAGCAGTAGTATTCGAAGAAGCAAATTGAATTGAATGGCACCGGCTCTTATTAGCTGGAGCCGTAGCTGTTGTTCCGGTAGCCATACCCGCAGCATTCCATTCCCCACCCCTCGGTAGATTCGTCTCGTCGCCTTCCTCCCTCTTTCGCCTGCGCTCTCTCTCTCTCTCTCTCTCTCTCTCCCCTTCCCTACCCGCCTGCATGGAGCCAGGCGCGCCGTGGCGCGATCCGCGCCAGGGGTACGCCTACGGGTTCGGATCGGCCATGCAGATTCCGCTGCAGCAGCAGCGGCGGCCGGACGCCGTCGCCGCGGGAGGGGTGCTCAAGAGGAGTCTCGGCGAGCTGGAGAGGTGGCAGCACCAGCAGAACCAGCAGGTGGCCGCGCAGCAGGCGCTCTACCTCCGCGCCGTCAGGCAGAGAACGGCTGCAGCGACGGACATCGCGGCGTTGCTCGGCGGGACACCGTCTCATCGGCCTATGGTTCTCTCTGGGTCCAGTTATGGAGGCGCCCTGGCGTCGCCTTCGTCGAC
>BCLG01001369.1:17283-36900 GCA_001602295.1 Zoysia matrella | reverse complement strand
GGGGGGGGGGGGGGGGGGGGGCGACGTATTGCAGCGCCACCTGTAACCGATCATTTAGCTCATTCCAAATTTCTATGATGCTGTAATCATGATCGATCGTCGCCGCACAATATTGCATCAGCCACGGCGGCTGAGAATTCTCAACCAAAAAAGCATCGCATCAACGCATTCTCCACTGCTCCTATTTCTCGCGTTGCTGTACAAAAATTAAATTCTGTCGTCCGAGGCTAGTGGGTTATCTAATCTAAGCTGGTGCTGCGACGAGTAACGACGGAGTGGTCAGGGCAAAGCTAATATATCAGTACAATGTTGACCTCTGCGTCAAGTGTTCCGGCCAAACGTCCTACGGGTACATTTTTTGGGTTGGTCTTCTTAATGCAAATCAGAGATCCTGCACGCTCCCTTCAGAAAATGTCGCAAGCGTCAACTGCTAGAGTAGGACCACACGCACGCACTGAGATATGCGGAGGAACACCAACCGCGTGTAGGGACGAAAGCTTGCGAAACAGACTGAGAGAATCCTAGCTCGGTTTAGCGTCCCGCGCATCCCCGATGATCTTCTGCTGGTCCTGCTCAGAGATACGGACGAACACCAACCCCGGCCTCTGGTCTCAGCTCCAACAAGGTCCAAGGCTAGAGACCGCTGCATGGGACGAACACGAAAAAGATCAGCATCTTTTCACACAACCCGTGTTACCTGATGGAGGAATGAACCTGATCCGGGTGGCGCACGCATGCTGTTGACATGCCAACAATAAAGTGATGTGAAAACTAGTGTCACAACTGAAGAAAATAGTAGCTTGACTAACTGGCCGTCAGCGTGGACGCATGAAACTACTACTAGTGCTGACACTGATTTTACGGTGCCAACACCGCCACTGGCATGCGTTCTCACGCAAGTGTGTAGTTCGTGATGGATGGAACCATCACGATCGGATCCTTTGGGTTTGGAGCACCCTGGAGTCCCGGCGAAGTGCGCGTGCGCTTAACCAAGCGATTCGTCAAACACCCCTGTGTTTTTGAACGTAATAGTAGAACGAGAACGTCCGCGCTGCTTTTCCTGTCCTTGGCATGCCGGAGACGGCTGTCGTGCGCGATCAGTCTCAAATCTTCCTTTAGCTGCTGCAATGAATCGCGCGCGCCTGGCCTGATCGAATCGAGAAAAGGATCGGATCGGCGCCGGCCGTTTGCGTGGAAGGCGTGTGGAGCAGGCGGCTGCCGGCGGTGTTGCGTGAGCAGGACATCTGTGGCGCATGAAAACGGCGGAAAAAGGAGTTGGCTCGGCTCGTTCCGCGTCGCAGTGTACCGGTTTGCACGCTCTTGTTCCGGTTTCGCGGCTGGGTGCGCGCGGCGCCAATCAACAAAGCCGCGAAGCGTTTCGCGCCGTCGTGGTTTCCCGCGGGAGCAGGAGCGCGAGGACGAGTGGACGACGCTGCGATGCCGTGGCGGCCAGGCAGGTGCGCAGGATGGGCGGCCCCGGGCAAATGATGCGCGTGGCAGCGGCAGCCTCTGCGACGTCACCGTGCAGGGCCGAATAGTTGTTCTCGAGGCCTCACCCTGACGGCGGTCTGTCAGACCACGGGCCGCGACCGATGTAATCATTGATCACATGACTCGTTTCCGTGGTCCGTAACAAACTGCCTTTGTGCAGGTGAAACCGTAAAAGTGGCGCACAGCCTTCCTTTACATGTCCCGAATCTCAGTTGGATGTCACAATGCTGACAGAGACAGGCTCAGTTGGAGGGCTTAACATAGCACCAGGTAGTTATTTCACAAAGTAAACTGGCGCATAACCAGCCAGCAGGCGTCAAAGCTTCGGTGGACCCAAAAGTAGCGCTACAAGTTTGGAACTGAGCAAAGAAACACAAAGCAGCCCTTCAAAAAGATTCAGCCCAAGTTTGCCTTCGAAAAAAAAAGAGAGGGATTCAGCCCAAATCCGATACACAAAGCCGCAAGCCTCTCCGCGCCAATCCAAGCCGTGCAATCTTTAGTTTGGATAGACTGCAAAACAAACAGCAACAGAGTAATACGAAAATACACAAGAAGCCACCTCATTTGTCCCGTTTGAATGCAGCAATCTTAATTTCTCCCTCTATTTTAAAATATTAACACCTTATAACATCAACTTTGACCATTACTAAAAAAATTATTCAAATGTGAAATATTTTGTTATTATTTGATTTATTATTAGTGAAATTTAAATCACAAATAATAATTTTACATATTAAAATAAAATTTTTGAATAAAATAAATGGTTAAGTTGATATTAGAAGTCAACGGTTTAAATAATTTAAAACCAGAGGGAGTATTAGTCTGAAATCTAATACTCCTACTTAATTAACTATCGTAAAACTATGCATTAAATTAAGTAAAACTGAAACCATCGTAACCCCATTGGCTTTGCAAGCAGATTGTTTTAAGTTCAGACCGAAATGTAGCGAAGAGTAACTCCGTTACTGATGGCCGTTCTGCAATTCTGCAGTGTTCCGCTGGCATTTGGTTTGATGAAGCTTCATTTGGAGCCGAATTCAAACTCCATTTTGAGAAGATTTCAGACTTATACAGGTCCAGTTTCGGTTTCAGATCACAAGCAGATGTACCGTCAGAAAGTTAAAACCATTATTTACGCAGAAAACAGTAAAGATACAAGTGTACCTGGTAGACTGATGACGCGGCATCAAAGCAGATTACAGGAAGGCATTTCAAGTTTTCAACCGAAAGCTGCAAAGTACTCCGTAGAGTAGTTATCAACTGCTTCAGATTGTTATTTGCAGCTGAAGATTAACTTTCTGGTGAGCTTATCTCCTTACGAATAGCTTAAATAATGTTTGAAGGAATATATTTATCAGTTCAGTTCTAGTGGGCACTTCAGTACAACAAAGTAAAGAGATCCAACTCTTAAGAATACTCAAAGATGGGCAGGTCCAAAATACTGAAAACACGCTGGACCAACAGATTTGATTGCTCCGCACTTCCAACAAAAGCAGTTTATAAAATAGATGCGACCAAATGGTATGGCCGAAAGGCATTATAGTAAGCTCATAAGCACCAACAGGCCTGTAAATTATTAAGAGGATCGTCTGATCCTTTCATACGCCGGGAAAAGGGTACAGCGGCTCAACCACTGGTCCACCAACAACTTGACAGATAAGACACCAAGCTGATGGGACAGAATATACTCTTAAGACTACACCGAATGCAAACATCCATCCATTCGGTACAGCAACATTCTCACAAGGCATGCCAGCTTGGTAACTGATCAGATAAGGTAATAGCAGAAAAAGGGATGCGTACAACATAACTGTATCACTATAATACTGTAACTGTATCGGTTACACTAAGACTGAACAAGAAAGTAAACACATGCAAACAAATAATCCTACTGAGAAAACAGAATATATGTAAACATTGAGATGATCCAGCAAGTAAATAACATTCTGGAATGAAAAATAAACTAGGAAAACATGCACAACGAATGATTTAAACATTCAAGCTATTTCTTTTGGGTAGAGATGCAAATAGGCACCCAATATTTAGTTGTGGGTAAGCATCATATTACATTCATGTGATAAAGTTGTCATGGTGGAATAAACTTGTAATTCATTTGAGAATTTTGGGGTTGGCCAATGACCCAAAAATTAGAAAAATTTCAGTGTTTAAATCCCTCCTTCCTTGATTAAGATGGATGGTAAAGTAATCACCCCACTTCATTTGGATTCAATTGATGTATGCAGCATTGTGGTACATTGGATCTGGTACACACTGCATAAGACTAACAAAACATATGTGATTGGCTAATTGCCTAATTTCAGACATAACAATGAGCTCAAAGGAACAGTCAAGACACAACTACATATCATACAAATCAACTTCTATATCACAACATCTGCCATCTTCTTTCAACTTTGAATAAATGTCATCAAGAATTTTCACATATTGCTCTGATCCTCAAACGGGGTGGTTGCTCTTGTTCAGAATTCCTTTTCCAGAAGGCACGCCGCCACCACACCTCGAACCCCCTCTGAATGTTTGGGCAGTCCTCCCCAGAGTTGAGGAACCGGTTAAACCATGCAAGAAAGATCTCCTGCTGCATTGGGAGTGGCAGCGTCAGGATTGTGTTTGCCAACCCGTCCTCGATCAGATGCCGATCAAGCCCCTTGCATGCTCTCCTCATCCATCCGAAGTCCTCGTAGAAGGGTTCAAGCCAGGTGCTCAAGAGCTGGCACCGGACATTCTTGGACACCAAGATTTGTCCCTTACCGACTCCGACAAAGAGCCTTGCCGTCACTCGGCTCACTTCATAACGGTGAATTGCTGGCACCTTACCATGCATCTCAGCCAATTCGGTCTGCATTGCCCATGTCCTCAAGAATTCCTCAGCAATCTGGCGCTCAACAAGGATGTCGAGCATCCAATGCAGATTGTCAGCCTGTCTGGCAATCTGCGCCACCTCAGATTTGTCACCCTCGGCAGCCTTCACAAACTGCTCGCATAGCAAGTTGAAGCACCCATTGCATGCAGAGTAGAGTGACTCCTTCCGGAGATCGCCACCAATTGCTCCACCACGCGATGATGCATTGTTCTCCCTGAGCATCTTTGACACTAGCCCCTTCATCTCCCTCCTCGCCTTCTCATCCTTCCCTTCCAGCACAACCTGCAGGAGCCTCAGTAACACCTCCTCGCCGCCGCCCGCATTGCAATTCCCTGTTAATTCAGCCTCTTCAACCGCTGCCGAAGGCGCCAACTCCAATGAGACCCTCTTAAGAACCTCCCCAGCACCAGAGTTCTCGAGGTGCAGCTCTGTGAGCAATGCTGCCACCTTCTCATCGTCATCCTCTGCCCACGGCGCAGCCTCCAAATACTCCAAACAAGATAGCACCCCAGCATCAAATACGATAGCAGCGGAGACCTGCAAAACGAACACAGATAGAGAATAAGGGACCAAAATTCTTGTACTCATTCCAAGAAATTAGATATCCATGAGACAGTAAAGTACCTTTAGAATGCCGAGAACCTTGTTGACATCCTCGCGCATGAGCCTCCGTCGGAGATCTTTGCAGTACATGAGGCGCAGCGTCTCGGCGTAGACCTCGACGTCGTCGCAGTCGGAGATCTCGACGATGTGCGGCAGCGTCCGCTGCTGCTTAGACCACCGGTCGGAGAGCTTGGCTGCGAAGAACCTGCTGTGCGCGACGAGAATGTGGCGGTGGACGCAGAGCGTAACGGAGAGGCCGTCCTTGGAGGTGAGTGTGAGGCGGACGTCGGAGGACCCGGCGTCGTTGAACTGGTTCCCGGGGCTGCAGCTGCCGATGAGCTCCGCGATGCGGTCCTGCAGCAGCATCTGTCGGTCCATGGAGCGCACGGGCTGCAACGGGTGCGGCTGCGGCGGGGCCGGGATGGAGTGGACGGAGCCGGCGGTGCGCGGGTGGTAGTCCTGCTCGTTGGCCATCATGTCGAAGAGTGTGGGGCTGGAGCGCGTCTTGTCGAGCGGCAGCGGCGGCGGGGACATGGGATTGAGCAGCCCCGCGTTGAGCGCGGAGTTGAACTTGGTGTAGCTGGCGGGGTAGGACTGCGGCGCGGCGTAGGAGGGCTGCGGCGGCGGGGTGGCGTAGGAGGCGACAGATGAGGAAGAACTGGCGGACGGCTGCTGCGGCTGGGGGTCCATGGCGTCGGCGTCGGCGCGGGCGGGGGAGGAGGAGTGGGATGAGGAGGAGGAGGGGGCGTGGCCGCCGAGACCGTGAGGCGTGCAGCACCAGGAGGTGGAGATGTCGAGGGGGCCGAGGTGGGAAGGCGAGGAGAGGAGCTTGGGGAGCGGCCTGGATCTGGACGACGAACCGGCCATATGGGCCTCCTTTCTCTGGGTCCGCTTGGGGGCGGGGCGTGGGGATTCTCGCCGCGCGGGGGGCAGCCGGGCAGGGGAAGCGGTTGTCGTCTTTTGATGCCCGGTTGGGTTGGGTTCGGTGGGCGATGACGCTGGGGACCACCGCCGGCTGGCTGTCTGTCGACGGGCCGGACGGCCGGACGGAAGCGTGATCAATGCCCACCACGAGAGAGCCGCCGGCGGCATCACCGGTGCGTAGACAACGGTACGAATTGTTTTCCCTGTGGATAACTTGCTGCAAATCACTATACTTTCCACTTAATGACGAGACAAGCAGGGTAGTTTACAGCCCCGATGCATTCACGTGTTTGCCGGGGCTAGCCAAGCCATCATACAGAGAGAACCAGACCGATGGATTCACTAACCCCGCGAGCATAGCCTTGGCTTTCTTTTGCTTGCCAAGCTGCCTCGAGGCCCTCGACTCTCCTCTACAGAGTACAGAGCAGCCGCAGCAGGGTCTTGAAAATCGCTACGGGATCAGTTTCAGTTTTCGATAAAAACCAGTTATTGTGCTACAGTACTCAATATATTATTTAGTGAAAATCGATGCTTCAATAACATCGAACAATCAGATCAGTTTTATTGATTTTCGTAAAAATCGATCCATTTTGACCTATTTTAAAAAGGCTGTGCATCCAAAGCCTGTTTGGTTCCAACACAGGCAAAATGACTGAAACAGCCAGTTCATCAACAGAAAACCTTGCTCTGTTGCGAGGCGCGACCGCGCGAGCCTCTCGCGTAAGAGAAAAAATAACGGTCACCCGCGAGCTCCTCACGCAGGTGATCACATGCCTTCCACGACAAACAAGAAAGGTATTCGCTGTAAACGGTGCGCTTTTGCACGGGCTTGTTAGCTGTCCTCCATCGCTCTCCCTGTACCGATCTTGCAGACACACATGACACAGCTCACACGGTTTATGGCCGCAGAGGATTTGTGCATCCTGCATTCATGCGTGCTGTGAGCACATCCTGCATCTCAGTATCTGCGCATTACTACCTTGCATACGGATCATTAACTAACCATGAAAGCTGATTGTACTGTAATGCTCCTCTTACAGTCTACGGAGGTGGTACCCAGCGCCAACAGACGTCGGAATTGAATTCCACATAGTGAAGTAGCCGTAGATAACACTTGCATCCTTCACTGTACATGGGGGCGGATCCAAAGACTGGCTACAGTGTTACTGTGTTAGTAGGGTGGATCCACAAACAATCTGAGTGCAGAGGATTAATGACAGCCAAAGCAAATGACAAGAGGAGATGGATTCTCTGGCGCTCAGCAGAGGGCAGAGCAGAACGACACTGCCGTGTGGGTCTAAGGACGGTGGAGCTCACACGGCAGCGATAGTGCCGAGCGGCAGACGATCCCTGCATAAGGCCTGCTGCATGCAAGGGTGCCATGGCTACCAGCATTACTGCTGAGGCGGTTAATTGCCACCCTGATTCTGAAAGAAACGGAAAATGTTCAGTAGATCATCTAAACACTACTTTTAACCATGGTTCCAGAAAAGGCCTTATTACGATGCCCGGCCACGGCCTCGTTCCGTGTGCCAAGCTGTTGAAGCTCAGCTCACCAATAATACTGGGCCATATGTACGGTGGGGTTGTGTTGGATACCAAACGGAGTACAGTAACGGGCCTGTTTAGTAATACGAACTATTTGGACGTTTTGTGGGCTATTTCTAGAAACAGTCCATGAAAAGCCCAATTAGGCAGACAGGACGAGGCCCGTCGTCGTGTACAAGGACGGACGAAAATCCGTACTACTACTATTTCTGTCGCCGGTGGATAAGCTCTGACACACGCGCGTACTTGTGTACGGCAGCAGAGATTAGCTCGGGAGCGTTTTCCTGACGATCCGCATCCTCTTTTCGGCACGGCACTCCAACTGATGAACTACTCCCTACGAGCAATGCCTATGATTATCCGATGCAGCCATGCATCCAGGCGGGCGGCGAGAGTTCGCGTCACGGCTGCCAGCTTACTCAGTTGACAGAGCGAGCGGTAATTGGTGGCCGACTGTATAGCTGTGCGCTTGGTCATTAGCTGCAGGCGAACCTGATCCAGCGAGACATTGACAGGGCGAGATCTGTCTACGGCGAGTGAATCATGCGCGCCGCTTGGAAGCAGGCGAAGTACGGGGGTTAAAACTGCAACAAGCAGTCCGGACTCCGGACGCGCACCGACAGAGTTTCAAATAGAGCAATTAGTAACTTAGATGGATGAAGTTTATATATATTCAAGCTGTTGGTAACTAGTACTACTAGAAAAAGAACACCGGGGAGTATCTTGCACGCATCTCGATCGGTGTCACGCACGTCCAACCCCCTTTTTTTGGGGGCCAAATTAGGACCCCTCTACTTTCCTTAGAGGTGACTATATGAAGCAATGAGCACGGAACTACTGTTCGTACAGCTCGGATAAGTTCGAGTCCGGACAGAGCCCCGCGTCCCCAATTCGCACGGGCTACAGCTTCCCCTGTCCACGCCGGACACAGCGGCGCAGGGCAATTGACAAGTGGACATGAGTGCGAGTGCAACGAACTATGCAACCCGGGACCAGGGCGGCGGCGGGACCTGTACGAAGAACGTCCCTTTTTTCTCGCGGTGCATGAACATGGCACGCGATCTGGCGCCGTGACGCACGGCTCGGCACGGGGCCCGGACCGGCGACGGGCCAGAACACGCGGCCAGCGCCATATTCCGCAGCGAACCTGAGTCCGCGTCGGCTGCTTTGTGCCCCGAGCGCGGCGAGGCATCTCTGGACTGGATTCCGATGATTGTGCTCTCGGGTGCCTGTCACATGGCGAGATCGCCGGGAGCCGCTGCCGGCCGACGCCCGTGGGCAAAAACTGCATCGTGGCTGCCTGGTGGTTTCCTGCGTGGCTGTCCATGTGCGCGTATCCCGACGAAGGATCGGCTTGCCGGCGTCCTTCGCTCCAGGAGCGTGAATCGTGAGCTGTTAGATCGGGGTTTCTTCGACGATTAAGGTACGATTGCGTAGGACTCTGATCAGATGCATGAACGTTCATCTCCTCTGTCGCAGAGCAGAATCCATCAACGTCTGACGTGATGTCGCGCAATTCCGTCTGCCGCCTCGCCTGTCATGACTCGTGAGTGAGAAGGACGCACGAGGGCCACTGTTATCAAACAGTCGCGGGGCTCCATCGTCGGTTTTGCTGACATTATTTTGTTGAAAATTGTGCTAGCGAGTAGTAGTAGTACTATGCCAACCTTCTTGTTAATTTGCATCAAGTAATTAATATGCTTTGCGTGATAATTAAAGTACTTAATGATGAAATTAGAATCTACTGTAGACGAGACAGTAACTGATTTGGAATGTACTACATGAAAATCAAGCTCAATCGCCCCGACAAGGCAACGGGCGAAGAAAACTTGTCTTGCCTTACGTTAGTCATAGCATGAAGCTTATGTCATGGGATCAACGGGATGACATTCGGATCTTGGAAACATTATGTAATCAAAGTAGGCATATAGTGGTTGAGGTGGTTGATCTATGCGCAAGAAGATCTCGAGTGACCCGGTTTCATGTGGCCTTCGAACGAATTTTGTCTCTTGCGCACATGGATTGATCATCAGGGTACAATTCCAATCTCTGAATCCATCCACAAGCTTGGGATTCGTTCAGGGGTTTCACCAACGCAGCCTCATCAGGAAGACAGGAAGTGCTTGATTTATCTAAACTAAAGTAACCCGGTTAAAAACCTAATATGAGCGTGACCGCATAACTAACGCGACATCATCACAACACATCACGAGATCAAACAGTATGTTACTGTTCACTTTGCTTGTAATCTATACTTTGCCGCGTGCAGGTTAGAGTAGCTGACGATTTCATGGCCCCAATATCTTCGGCCAAGAGGGGCCCTGTAACAAAGTAGCTTAGCTACACGACGCTTTTTTTGATGGAGGGGTCACTGCCCAGACCACATAATCAACCTGAACATACAGCAACGTTTGGTGCCTCGTGTGCCTCGTGCAACAGTTTTTTGCCCTTAATTCATTGAGGTGGTTCATGCACCACACTCTCGAACCATCCACTGCTCCAGCCCCAGGACGACCACTTGCTTGTGTTCGATAATCGTTGGGCCTTTTACCTTCCCCCTTTCGCTTTCTCCGGAATATAGTCTACCAAAAAAACTCTACAAAATGATTAGTCTAGCTATCCCTATTCCCTATGTAAGTATAGATGTGCTACTGTCATGTTGGAAGGCAATGCTCATCGTGCACGATCTACCATATTCTACACATATACGCATCTCACGCCGTACGGCGAACGGATGTGCTGTGTTCGATGTCACGTTTTGTCATGTGTACCCGGCGAGCTACAGGTGAACATCTTTCGCTTTCACAAGAGATTTCATCTGTTGGCAGGTCAACTTTTATATAGTCCTCAAACTAAAGTGGCAACATTAGCACCGCAACTTGGCCAACTCCAGAACCGCCTTGTCTGTTGTCATGAAGCGTATTGTCTGCTGTCGTGGATACACACATCGTTTTCCGGCAGAGAAGAACAGCAGCCTTGTGTACACAACAGACAGCAATAGTGAATCGACATATCGATCACGTTATGACCACGCTGCTGATTGAACTGGCGGGCTCGATCGCACTGCGCGTAGTTTATTCTGGCGCGAACTGATCCGCCCTAAGCTTGGCGGCCGGACAGACAGAGCAGACATCGAAAGCTCGCAAGCGTACAACGCAGGAATCAGAACCGCGAAGAGGGGCGATGCCGGTTCCGTGATGCTACTTGCGCGTGGCAAGCTTAGAACGCGCGAGTCAGCACTCGAGCCGGCCGGAGGACGGCGAAGAGCAGTTCCGTGCTAGCCTGGCTGCACATTCATCAGTTTGCATCCCAGCTTATACGAGACAGCTGTTGATGAGGTGAGGCCACAGAACCGGAAGCGAATTGGACGAGCGTCGGTGTCAATGCCCATAGCCAAGCCAACGCATGATCCAGCGCTAGCTCGATGGCAGTAGTACGTAGAAGTAGCATTTTTAAAAGCAGACTTGGCTGGCTGGCCCAATGATGGAGCTTAGCTTAGTCCCAAGATAAGCGAGAATCCTCTCTGGCTTTGCAAGATTACACGGAAAGGTGGGTGAGGGGAGATAACATAAAAAGGGAAGCCGTACGTGCACTTGTTCGTTGGATTTTGATTCCTCTGCGGCAAGGGAAGCAGGTCAGATAACTGCTGCCCAGAGCCACTAGAGGAGCAACTTGTGGCGATTGTTTGGTTGTCTCAAGCTACAGTCGTTCAATTTTCGATCTATTCGATCAACTGACGCCTTGCAGGATCTACAACCTGCATTTCGATTCGGGTCACTGCTGCACCCCGCGATTGTTTAGTGGCCGAAAGGATCTAGCCTGACCATTTTGGAACGGGGCTGAATTTGATATCCTCGTTCTGTGCTGCTTTAGACCGTCTATTCTACGTTGGCCTGTACCAACCGACCGACGAACGCTTTTTCTGAAAGAATTGCACCGACGACTTGCTGAGTTAAAAAAAAAACATTAACCCAGCTTCTCACTGGGATTAGGATTGGCGCGTCCGTGCCGCAGGTGGTTGGACCGCACGGGCGCTTTTCTTTCTGAAAGGTGCTAGGTCCCATCCATAATCCATAGTATGCATTATAATGCGAGTTTTCGTAGTTGCTGCTTTGTAGTATGAAAGGCAGCGGGTGACTCATGACCACAACAAACCAGTAAGGACTATGACACTTGACATTATTTTTCTTCAGAGGCCGGAGGATGAAATCACTCTCGCAGTTAGAAAATTCTACAAAATCAGGAAACGACGTGCCGGCCTTTTTGACCTGGGAACGCTTAAATTAAGCACCCGCACGTACGCAAAAGTTCGATCGTGATGCAAGGCGAGGTGACCCGAAAAAACCGGCAACGTAAAATATCAGCCAGAGGTAGGAGGAAATGGTAGTAAACCTGATGGAACGAGCAGGGCAGGTAGGTAGGAGCGCGCGGACGGCAGGGGCAGCGCGTGCGATTGCCCCGCAACGAGACAACCCGGAGTCGCCGAACCGGAACAAGTCGCCTCCTCCCGGACCCCGTCGCTTTCGTTTCGATTAGCGAAAAGCAGCGAAAGGATCCAAGCACCTTCGTGCAGCCATCCCGTTCTGAGCCGTCCTTGCGTCGCGAGGCACCTCGTGCTCGGTTCAAGAGAAGGAGCAGTAGCAGAAGAAACGATTGGAAAATTCCCGGCCCTCCGGACAGCGAGCAGCAGAGCCTAAATTTTTAGCGGCGCCGCCTGCGCGGCAAACGGACACGGCCTTTGCCGCGGACCGCAGAGGAAATCCTGGCCGCATCGTCGTCGTGGTGATGTACTACTAGCTGCGGAACACGGGTGGATCATCCACGTCTTTCACGTGAGCGGCCGCGGGTTCATGTACGTGTGTGGAAGAGAGGCGCTCCGCGCTCGGGTGCGCGCACCCGTACACGCATCGGCATGTCAGTGCGTTTGTTTCTACCAGTACGTATGTATGCGTCCGCTGCCGGCCGGCCCGCCCGCCCATCGCTAGCTGGCCGTGCCCTGCAGGCAGGGGCATGCGGCGGACCACCGCATCCGGCGCCACGCTGTTGGGGCAACGCGACCCACTGAGCCCGACGCTCGCGTGGCGTCGTCATTACGCCGGGGTCGCCCGGCACGCAGGCGTAGCAGCCCGAGGGCACGCAGGCGTAGCAGCCCGAGGCCTGCCACACCGCGCAACGCGACGACGCAGCGGGGTCCCAGGCTTCCGCGTCACCCCTCCGCTGCCCTCCAGCTTCGCGCCTATATAGCCCAAGCCCTCCCCGTTCCCCGTTCCCCTCGCTTCCGTCCACGCATCGCCATATCGGCATATCTGCAGCCTCGCTCGCCTCCATTTCCCATACCCTCATATCGGTACACTGACAGGGCCAGTCCCAGCAGGCATGGGGTTCCCGGTGGGGTACGCGGAGCTGGTGCTCCCGAAGCAGCTGCTCCACCTCCTCCTCCTGCTCGGCTACATCCGCCGCTTCCTCCTCTGGGCGTTCCACGCCGTCGGCCTCGGCGACCTGCTGGATCTCGGGGACGACCGCCAGGCGATGCTGCAGGACCACCACCACCACCACGCGCAGCAAGGGACGGCGACGCAGACGATGCTGCAGCACCGCCGGCCGGAGTTCCGCCCGGTGCCGGCGATGGTCGTCGAGGAGGTGCTCCCCGTGGTGCGCTTCGACGAGATTTGCTCCGCAGCCTCCGACGGGGACTGCGCGGTGTGCCTCTGCGGCATCGGCGGCGGCGACGAGGTGCGCCGGCTCACGAACTGCCGCCACGTCTTCCACCGGGGGTGCCTGGACCGCTGGATGGAGCACGACCAGCGCACCTGCCCGCTCTGCCGTGCGCCGCTCATCCCCGACGAGATGGCCGGCGCGCTCTGGGCCGCCGCCGGCGTGCCCGACGCCTCCGACTTCGACTTCTCCTACTTCGGCGCGCCGCTCACGACGGTGCCGTCCCCGACGCTGCTGCGGCCGCACGAGCTGCTGCTCAGCGGCATGGGCGGTTTTCAGTAAATCAACCAGGCACCGGCAAAGCGGAATGCGCGGTCCCAAGCGGATCGATCGATCGCCGTCGCTTCCGGGGAACCGATAGCAGGAGGCTCCAATTGTACATACTACGTCAGAATGAGTAAAGCGATCCTCGTCGAGGGAGAAAAGGCTACTACTACTCCGTAGAAGATTAGATTCCTCTTGTGCATAAGTAGATTCCGTCTTCCATGTTTGTGGAGTTGTGAGTCCACCGACTAAACTTGTTGAGCTAGCTACCCACGCTGCTGGCTGTTCCGGTCTTTTCCTTGCAAGTTGCACTTTGGATACTTGGACATAGTACTGGTACAACGCTAAGAACTGGACTGGACACGCTGAAACTATTCTAGCTGTACCGGAAAATATTATTGCTTCAACAGGAAAGCACATTTTAAGCTGCAAACCTTTTCCGAGCTACTGGCATCCGAGTTGCAACCATTTCATTTGTTACTTTCCAGATGACAATCACTGTCATCGCCTGGGCAAATGCGTCCTGGTGTCCGCCGGCCTGACTCCGCAAGTCAGGTCGTTCTCTTCACCGGCGCGATGGTTCGGGCTTTGCAGAAACGGGAAAAGTTTCAGGCGTGGAAGCCAGCGGAGCGGCCTACGGCTGCCCGGCTCTCGCTCCGTCCGTACAGCGACGAAACGTCTCGGTAAAGAGCTCCTCCGAACAGCCTGCGGAAAAAAGGGAAGGAAATCATTCGACCTTGCTCGCGGCTCGGAAAGCAGAGCTCTGGCGTCTAGACAGGTGGAGATCGGCAGCTCTACCTGTAACGCACGGCCACTCCGTCCACTCCCTGGTCCATGCGCACCGAAAGGGGGAATATCTTCATCCGCCCAGCAAAAAGAGTTTGTAACGTCAAGCAACGGCGGTGGAACGCATTATTAGCGGCATACATGTATGCTCGCATGTCTTTGTACTGCGATGCGAATCTAACCTACTAAGCAAGTAGCACAAGCAAGCTAGTAGCTGCTCCTACTAGTAGTAGCAAGAGTAGCAGTAAACAAATGGCAAACTAAACATTGTTGCGAAAGACAAGAACGTGGCGCTGTTGCGTGGGATCAGGTCGCTCGATCCCTGGCTCCCTGCCCTGAATGGAACCAAAAACGAACTCGGAGGTCACTCATAACTGATGGGGAATGATTATGACGCATCAAGCCCCGGCCCCGCCGGCTCATTGTTGTACGACACGTCGGCAGGCCAAGGCCAGCTTTCGACGTGCCATGTAACGGCTGGCCGTCTCGCTCTGTGGCTGCCGGAAGTAACGGCTAGTACTAGAAGCGTGCGTTCTGAATGCAGCAATTGCCAAGTTCAGGGCATAATGTCGAATCCTTGTTAGCCCATGACATGGAAAAAGGGTCAGATTCCTGAACAAGCAGAGTAGTAGTACTAAGCAGTGGTAGCAACTTCCACAGACGAGCCATCGTTTTCGCCCTGTATTCGCGAAAGCAGTGCGATGCAACAGAGGATAAGAATGAGTTGATCCATCCAGGTCCAGACACCTGCCGCCGGGCGTCAAGACAACCGTCCGCATCAAAGCTTTTTCGCCTGCCGGATACACGAGATCTGCAGTGGCCCGAACGCCAACTCGCGGCCCGCCTATCCAAATCGCATCTTGGCGTCGGGATCAGGCGGTCTGCCTCGCAATGCGGTGCCACGCAGCGGCCGGCTTCTCGTATTTTTTTACTAGGTGAAAATGAAAAGGCAGCCTCCTCGTATCGTATGAGTATCAGGCGTCGACGTCGACTCCGGCGACCGGCCCCGCGACATGTGTGTTCCTGCCCATTCGCTCGCGGTGTCCAGTGGCTTTGGTTGCGCCGCTGCACTCCAGCAAACGCCACATGAGTTACCCATCTGGATTCCCTGCAGTTTATCCATGCGATAGACCCACCCAAAATCGAACTCATAGAAGGCCTAGCTGCCATGAGTGCTGCTTTGTACTGCGGATTCTGAAACAGATGCACCTTGAAACAGTTTCATTTAATCCAAGCAAGTCATTTCATTTCCCGTACGAATTCGATCAGGCAAATTGCGCATTCCATTATGAGCTCG
This sequence comes from Zoysia matrella, assembly GCA_001602295.1. Taxonomy (NCBI): domain Eukaryota; kingdom Viridiplantae; phylum Streptophyta; class Magnoliopsida; order Poales; family Poaceae; genus Zoysia; species Zoysia matrella. Next base: position 21,391 of record BCLG01001369.1, on the reverse strand, counting down.
GTAGCGAAACAACTTGGATATCCGGCAGCATCTCGCAGGTCGCCGCTCGCAGTAGGTCCGCTGTCGACTTGGCGGATCTTTGCAAATATTTCAACGATAGTGGCCGGACGAAAGATCTCGCTGCTGGCCCTCACCGTCCACCATGCTGCACGGGGACCAGTGGTGTACCGGCCCGTGGCTTCGGCTGGACGAGAAGACCATTTTCCCGGGACGAGCTCCATCAGAAATGGACCTGTGTACCGTCGACCGGCACCGGGTTCATGGACATGTCGGAACGTAGATTGCAACAGCATGACAACTACGAATCAATAGGAGCTGTTCCTCATCATGTAGCATGACCACAAGACAAAATTATGCACTGCAACGTAGCAGAAGAACGAAAATTTCCAACTGTCGATATGTTTCAGTGTATGTCTGTCTGTCCTGGTTAGTGTGGAGAATGGTTGATATTGTGGTGACCTTGTCATCTATCGATGATTTCTAGCTTAAATATGTGGCAATTAAGGACCTGCAAGGGTTCTAGGATTTTTATTCAACGATGATTCTGAATTTGCACTGTTTCTAGAAAGGCGTACAGAAATGTTACAAAATCGGAGACAGGACCAAGCCCATAGCTAGTTAACTGAGGTCATCAGTTGTTGGGCCGAACGTTTCTTTTGGCGGAACAAAAAGGGCGGCCTGGAGCTAGAGGGTCGGGTCATCTTGCGTTGTTGTTCCATTCACATGTGTAATATCCGTGGGCCGTGGCCACGATGGTCAACGATCCTGTCGCGCGTTTAGATGTTATGTTGACTATTCCGGCAGAATTCCAAGGCTTCAGTGCCATCAGGCCCGCATTTGGCGCACGAAGGCCGCCCCCGTCCGCGTAGGAATAGGGTGTGGACCCTGTCTTGTGCTGAATTCTCATCCCGGGCGGCCTGGTAAAATTTTTGCCAGGAACACACGACTATAGATTTTGACCAGTGCCAGGTGGTACTACTTCTGTTCCAATAAAAACTTAATTTAGTTTTTGTCAATTGATGCTTTGATCAATAATTTTTACAGATTCGATTAAATTTAAAAATTTAATATTTGTATTTTTAAATTCATTAAAAAAATACTTTCATAATATATATATTTTATATTATTAAAATTAAAATTATCAAAATCATTGATCAAAGTCAGTCAATAAAACTTAGAAATAAGTTTTTATTAAGATGGAGGGAGTATCACCTTATGTTATGGATTAGTTTGACTCTTGACACAACAAAAAGTTCTTAGAGTGAGGAACCCTTCTAACAAAAAGGGCACTTTCTAAGGAGCGACCCCAGGAGGAAGAATGGTAGGCGGCCGACGGCGACGGAACCGGGCGGCGGAGTGGAGACGTAACCGAGATTCGTAATATTGGCCATTCTTTCTTGTTTCCGAAAGGAAATGATTACTGGCCTTTTCTTGCACGAGAAAGCGCCCAAACCACGTCCCCCAAATCTCCCTGCAATCCTCTCCCAGACAATGCTATCTGGTTGGCTCCTTTCCACCACTGCGTAGTGAGCGCTATCGCTCTCAAAGTCTCAAGCTGCAATCATGGCCAGCACCTTAATAACACTGTTTGTCGGCGTTTTGACCACGGCACAGTAAATATACGTTCGTGAGAAAGGTGTGTCTTCGGATTCAATGTGGCTTAGTTTAAAAAAAACTCAAAGAGATTTTTTACCTGATTCGAGTCACCTTGAGCGGTGTAATACTCTACGTTCAGAGGGCAGATTATCTCGATGATAATATTACAAAGACGAGATCCTCTCTTCGCGAGAGGATCCGAAATGTAGGCGAGTGAGGGTGCTTGCTCGAAAGGATGCAAGGACATTAGGCTCTAACGAAGCTCGTGGTTTTATCTTTCGTGTGTTTGTGGCTGTTGGTACTTCGTGGTGATGTGGGGTTGCTTGTGTTCGTGTCCGTATTCGATCCGTGTCTCTATCGCTCTCTGGGTCTCTTTTTATATAGAAGGGGTCCTGAGTTATAAGTGGTAGGTCCTACACGATCCTGTCATCTCACTGACAGATAGACCTTTCCGTTGTTGTCGTCATTATTTCGCTTCGTCCAGGCGTAGTTGTGACCCGTCGCGTCGTGCGCAGCGGCGGGTACTGTGATGCTCGTCCGGCGCTACTGTATAGGCTACAGTGTTGTCATGTCTTGTCTAGCAGTCGTTGCAGCTTTCTGCTGGAGTGTCGTCGTCGTGAATCTCGTCCCGTTCCGTCAGAACAGATGACAGTTGACTATCAGAGTAAATGTATCATAACGCGGTACCTACCCTCTAGGGGTCGCTCTCTGAGGGTCGGTCTTTGGAGGTCGAGGTCTTCGCGTGCCCACGCGGCTAAGATGTGATCGCCATAGATCGTCATTGGAGGGTCAGAACCCGTGATCACCCGACCCTCGACCTTGCGCGTTCGAGCGCAATCTGTTAAGTAACTGAGTTACGTGATCCCGACACTGTTATTTTTAAGCTTGCTTTGCACAGGGTTTAATTGTCATCCTAACTGCAAATGCAGAAAAGTGATTGCTATTTTAAGCTGGCTTTGCAGAGGGTTGGGTTGATCAGCCAAACTGCAAATGCAGCTAACTGAAACGAGCACTACCGGCGGCTGGTTCTCGCCGAGATCACGCTCGTCGGGTTTGAGTTTGACACCTCTGTTCCGCCGGTCACAGCTTACCTCTTGCAGCTTTGCGCATGTCATACCGATCGGAGCACCAAAACAATGTTGCAGTTTATGGCTGGCATGGAGCGATGGCACGGATCACGACATTAATTTTCAACGTGACCTGGGACCAACCGATCCACAACATTCTACTCTAACGGACACGGAATGGAAGTGCTCGGTAGTAGGAAAGAGAATCGAGTGCACATCCCTTTCAGGGCCTTTTTTTTTTTTGGTTTGTTCTGGTGCCATAACCACGAACAATGGCAGAATTTTAGTCAGCAAAACAATGGAAAATATATAAACGCTAATGTGGGAAAACAGAATGGTCAATTCTTTGGGGCGGCCTGTGTATTTGGATCGAACCAGTAGTACTCGGAAACACGACGGCGCAAGTTGCGTCCGAAGATCATCACGTCAACGTATAAGAACGCACTCCGACGAAACGATAGATTCAGAATCAGTGCACTCCCGACGGAAGCATCTCTCCCGTTGTACAGTTCGCCACTGCCTATCACGTACGGGAAACGGATCGTCTCTGACAATAGTCTGACGGACGAGCGCATCTTTGGTCGCTGGCAGCCTGGGACAGCCGGAAAAAATCACTGTGGATTTTGATTCGGATGAAATCGACGTCGTAGAACGGGAAATCGGCAGGGGCTCGTCACACGGACGAGCGTAAGACGATCCGTTTCCATCACGGACGTATGGACCCAAGTCCGCGTGAGTGAGGTGTTAGAAATTGATTTTCACCCGTTTTGGTCCAACGGTTTTAATGGGCCCTTGACCTAATCGTGTCTTGATCGGGGGCGCCCAGCCCATTATGGCTGGTAGGTCCCTGTCGCCAGCGCCACAATAAATAGAGGTGGGGGGCCGGCCGAAACTCATGATCTAAGTTCATCCGTACCGCCGCACCCCACCGACATCCCAAAACCCGATCTGTGAGGGAGCGCTGTACCGACGGGAAGCGCCACCGCCACGACGACCGCCGCCACCGAGAGATCGACGACATCGCCGTGACTCCAACGGCACTGCCCTCTTCACCGACCGACGCTGCCCAAGCGCAAAGGACCGCACCGACAAAAGGCAGATGGCCGGATCGTCTTCCTCGACTCCGGCGACCGGATCCGAAGGTATTGACCACTTCCGCACCACAGATCTATTCCCGACACAGATACTCTCGGATCTACACTCCTAGACCCAGAGAAAAGATAACAACATTGACATCAGAGCCAGATCTAGGAGTGGATCCCGACGAGTATGGAAAAACTCGCCGGAACCCTACCCGCGAGCAAAGATCCGAAAGAAAAAATTGTAGCCACGGGCTACATTGTGGCAGACGCCTAGGGCTCCGCGAAAGAACCGCGAAAAAGAAAGAAAAAGAAAAGAAAAATAGAAGCCGCAAAAGATCCCGTAAAAGATCTGAGAAAAAAAAA
>BCLG01001369.1:0-16874 GCA_001602295.1 Zoysia matrella | reverse complement strand
CGGCGGGGCCCTCGCGTACGGGGGCGAAAACGACCCGGCCGCGGGCCGCGCCGCAACAGAGCTCGCGAAAGAGACGGCCGGAAAGAAGAGAAATGAGTTAAGGTTAGGGTTGGAAGGAGTTTCACTCTTTTTATACCCTCCGAAAAATGAGCGCATCCGTCCGATCTCGATCCAACGGTCCAGATCGCGCGATGGCTAAATGGGCTAGATTTGGCCCAAGAGGGAGAGTGAAATTTCGGGCCAAGCCCAGGTTGGCTTGTCCGAATTGCAACAGGCCAATGGGCCAGGTCGAATTTCAATTTCAGCCCAAAAGAAAAGTTTTTTTGTTTCTTTTTCAGAGGCATTTTTAATTGATTAATTAGGTAATTTTTTGCCTAATTAAATCTGTTAAAATTTGAACCAACGGGATAATTTTAACAGAACAGAAAAATAAAGTAATTGCTTCTGAAAATTAAAGAAATTATGTTTTCCGCTGCGTACTTTAAAGAAATTATTTTCATTATTAAATTCGAACCAACGGGAGAATTTAATTTTGGAAAAATAGTAATAAATTTCAGATAATTATGATATTGTTATTTTCTGACCAATGTTGATAATAACAATATTATAATTTTTTGTAATTGACATTTATACATTTTTTCTATTTCTGCCCAACGGTGATGTAGATTTAATGTATAATATAAAATTGTGTGTCCTATTTTGACCAACGTTGAAAATAAGACATATAATTTTACTGTTTTTTATGTTCTCACTTTATTTGATTTGTTTTCAGACGGATACAACTTAATGAGTTGTATCAAAGAGATTCCCACTCTCAAAGGTGACAACTATGGAGAGTGGAAGAAAAAGATAGACCTAGCGTTTATCTTAGCTGAGGTGGACTGGGTCCTGACCACAGCATGTCCCACTGAGCCTGAGGAGCCAGTGAGGAAAGAGAATAAGACTGATGCTGCTTGACAGACAAGACAGAGGGATTTTGCTCCCTTAAAGATGTCCTATGACCTTGAGCATAGGAAATGGATCATAGCCAACAAGAAGTGTATGGCTGTGATAAAGAACACGATTGAGCCTGCAATTGTGGGTTCAATCGCAGAGTGTGACACCGTTACAGAGTACATTGAAAGAATAAAGAGTCAGTTTACTGACTCTTCAAAGACATACGCCACACAAGTCATTAGACAACTTGTGAATGAAAAGTACTCTGATGGTAACGGTGGTATTAGAGAGCACATACTGAGAATGAGCAACATGGCATCGAAGCTCAAACCAATGGATCTGGGTCTCAAGGATGCACTCCTTATCTATTTGGTTTTTACTTCTTTGCCAAAAAAGTTTGAAACGTTTATTGTCAACTACAATATGCAACCCGAGTCTTGGGACTTGGAAAAGTGCATAGCAATGTGTGTGTAAGAGGAGGATAGAATTAAAGCTTCACATGGTGGTTCTATCAACTATGTGAAGGATAATAAAAGAAAACACTTCAACAACTACTCCTCAAAGAACAAGGGAAAAGCCCCTGTCCATCAGCCTCATCAGAATAAATTTGCAGTGGACAAAGATCAGTGCCTTCACTGCAAGAAGACAGGACACTACAAGAAGAACTGTCCTTCATATTTAAAGATGATCATGGCAAAGAAAGGTGAGAACATTATTACCTTTATAAATGAATCCCTATATGTGCAATATTCAAAATCTACTTGGTGGATTGACTCTGGAGCAACTGTTCATGTTGCTAATTCATTGCAGGGATTCCGTTCGACGAGGACTACGCAAAGAAGAGAAAGATGCATTAAAGTTGCAAACAGAGTCCAAGCTGAAGTTGAAGCCGTTGGCGATCTATCATTAGAGCTAGCTAATGGCTTCATTCTTATACTTAGAGATGTTCTTTATGTACCCTCTCTACAGAGGAATTTGATTAGTGTTTCATGTTTGGATAATGATGGTTATGATTGTCATTTTGGAAATGGCAAGTGTGAAATAAAGTTTAATAAAGAATGTGTTGGTCTTGCCATCTTACAAAATGAGCTTTATTTGCTATCATTACGTGATGATGTGAATGTCGTATGCGATAATAATAATGTTGCGTGCGAAATAAAAGAATCCTCGTCCATGAAAGAAAATAGAAAACGAAAAAGAACTCTAGATGAGTCGTCGAAATTATGGCACTGTCGTTTAGGCCATATTTCGAAGGGGAGAATAGAAAGACTAGTTAAGAATGATATTCTTCCTCCACTAGAGTTCTCAGACTTAGAACAATGTCGAGATTGCATTAAAGGAAAATATGTAAAGAAAATTAAGAAAGATGCAAAAAGAAGCACAGGAGTTCTACAAATTATTCACACGGATATTTGTGGTCCCTTTTCTGTGAAGAGTATAGATGGTTATGACTCGTTCATAACATTTACGGATGATTACTCCCGATATGGATATATTTATCCAATCAAAGAAAGACATGAAGTCTTGGATAAATTTAAGATATTTAAGGCTGAAGTTGAAAACCAACACGATTTAAAGATAAAGATAGTCCGATCTGATCGTGGGGGGAGTACTACGGTCGGCATACCCCGTATGGACAAGTCCCTGGACCTTTTGCAAGGTTTCTACAGGAAAATGGAATAGTAGCCCAATATTCTACACCGGGCGAACCTCAGCAAAATGGAGTAGCTGAAAGACGCAACCGTACCTTGATGGATATGGTGCGAAGTATGATGAGCTATTCTACACTGTCATTGAGCTTGTGGATGGAAGCGTTAAAAACCACCATTCATATTCTCAACAGAGTACCAAGTAAGTCGGTGCCGAAAACACCGTACGAATTGTGAACAGGTAGAGTTCTCTCGTTAAACCACTTACGAGTGTGGGGGAGCCCAGCTGAGGCTAAAGTATTTAACCCAAATCTTGGGAAACTAGATCCCAAAACTGAGAGTTGCCATTTTATTGGTTACCCAGAAAAGTCAAAAGGTTATCGTTTCTATTGTCCAGATAGACATACAAAGTTTGTAGAAACGAGACACGCTGTATTCTTAGAGGATGAGATGATGAGGGGGAGCATGGTAGCTCGAGAGATTGACCTTGAAGAGAAGCGGGTGTATGCGCCCACTCCGATGATTCAAGAGCCATTCTTTACACTACCTGCTGTCGCTGCACCGACAGTGCGAGACACTGTGGTGCAAACACCTGTTATTGTTCCTCCTGTGACAACAATAAATAAGAATGAGGAACCTATTTCTTTGGATTCAATAGAACCTATTGCCACAGATGAGGGGGAGCAACAACAGCCTCAAACAGAAAATGTACAAAATAAAGGGGCCCCGAGGAGGTCTCAAAGAGTAAGAAGATCAGCTATTTCTGATGACTATGAAGTTTATCAAACAGAAGAATTTCAAATGGAGGATGATCCCACCTCATTTGAAGAAGCCATGAGAAGTGAAAACTCTTCAAAATGGCTTGAGGCCATGGAAGAAGAAATGAAGTCCATGAAGACTAATAAAGTCTGGGACTTAGAAGTAATTCCTAAAGGAGCCAAAACAGTAGGCTGTAAATGGGTCTACAAGACAAAACTCGACTCCTAAGAGAATGTAGAAAGATATAAAGCACGACTCGTGGCAAAAGGCTTTACTCAAAGAGAAGGGATTGATTACAATGAGACATTTTCTCCGGTCTCATGTAAAGATTCCTTCAGAATCATAATGGCACTAGTGACTCATTATGATTTAGAGCTACATCAAATAGATGTAAAGACAGCATTTCTAAATGGGAATTTAGAAGAAAATGTTTACATAGCACAACCGAAAGGTTTTGTTATGGAAGAAAGTGAAAAACTGGGATGCCGTCTAAAAAAATCGATTTATGGGTTAAAGCAAGCTTCAAGACAATGGTACTTGAAGTTTGACAGCACGATAAAGAAATTTGGGTTTAAAGAAAATATTGAGGACAACTGTGTTTATTCAAAGTTTAAAGATGAGAAGTTTATCTTCCTAATCCTATATGTGGATGATATCTTACTAGCTAGTAGTGATGTCAGTCTATTACTGGAGACAAAGAAGATTTTGTACTCAAATTTTGATATGAAAGATCTTGGTGAAGCTTCATTCGTTTTAGGAATTGAAATTCACTGAGATAGAAACAAAGGGGTATTGGGACTGTCACAAAAGGCATACATAGATAAAGTATTAAAGAAATATGGTATGTATAAATGTAGTCCATCACCTGCACCTATAGTCAAGGGCGACAGATATGGGGAATTTCAATGTCCCAGGAACCAATATGAGATCGATCAAATGAAAGCGGTTCCATATACTTCAGCTGTCGGAAGCTTACAGTATGCTCAAGTATGTACACGCCCTGACTTAGCATTTGTTACCGGGTTACTTGGCAGATTCCAGAGCAATCCTGGAATAGAGCATTGGAAATTGATAAAGAAAGTCTTGCGTTATTTGCAAAGAACAAAAGGCCTCATGATGACATATAGAAAATCAGATTCACTCCGTATAGTGGGGTATACAGATTCTGATTATGCGGGAGATGATAGAAAGTCTACATCCGGATATGTGTTTACTCTCGCTGGAGGAGCTATTTCGTGGAAAAGTTCAAAGCAAACCGTCACTACATCGTCCACAATGTATGCCGAGTTTGTAGCATGTTATGAAGCTACGGGGCAGGTGAACTGGCTTAAGAAGTTCATACCCGATTTAAAAGTGGTTGACGACATCTATAGACCACTTAAATTGTACTGCGATAACGAACCCGCAGTAACGTATGCACACAACAATAAGTCAAGAAGTGCTGCCAAACACATTGACATAAAGTACTATGTTGTGAAAGATAAAGTTCGGGATCGAATCATAAGTCTTGAGCATATAAGCACCGCAAAGATGCTAGCGGATCCGCTTACTAAAGGCTTACCACCCAGAGTATTTATAGAACATGTTGCCGGCATAGGTTTAAGGGAAAGCCTGTGACTTCTAAACTAAAAGATGGCTCAAAATGTATAATAACTATTTCAGAACAGAAAAATGTATTGTAGCTGTTAAGTCTATCGACGATTGATCGTGACGATGAGACAGTTCTATGCATTAACCTGTAATGGAATGAGTGAAGTTAAAAGTAATAAAGATAAAAGTAAAAAGTGAGATCAAGGGGAAGAATGTTAGAAATTGATCTCCACCTGTTTTGGCCCAACGGCCTTAATGGGCCCTTGACCTAATCGCGCCCTGATCGGAGGCGCCCAGCCCATTATGACTGATGGGCCCCTGTCGCCAGCGCCACAATAAATAGAGATGGGAGGCCGACCGGAACTCATGACCTAAGTTCATCCGTACCGCCGCACCCCACCGACATCCTAAAACCCGATCTGTGAGGGAGCGCTGTGCCGACGGGAAGCGCCACCGCCACGACGACCGCCGCCACCGAGAGATCGACGACGTCGCCGTGACTCCAACGGCACTGCCCTCTTCACCGACCGACGCTGCCCAAGCGCAAAGGACCGCACCGACAAAGGGCAGATGACCGGATCGTCTTCCTCGACTCCGGCGACCGGATCCGAAGGTATTGACCACCTCCGCACCACAGATCTATTTCCGACACAGATACTCTCGAATCTACACTCCTAGACCCAGAGAAAAGATAACACCATGAGGTACACACGTTAGAGACTGTATGACAGTGGGTAAGTTACAGGATGCGTTCCACTCCAGCTCGGATGTATCGGTCCACTATCATCTCTTGCATCTCCCATAAAAAGTTAACAACGATGGGTGAGACTTTTTACACAATGACGTTTAAATTTAGGCTAGTCGGCCCTTCAAATCAAATGCCCATGCGCTGCAATGCTGGAATTATGAGGTCATTTATCAAAAGTTTCCTCACGTCACAATGGCGAGTTGTACGCACACAGAAAAAGAGGCTGGCGTCGTGTTTGTACCATGTAAAATAGGCAATCCAAGTTTTGGTGAAAGGAAAATGTAAAAATGGACAGAGATGCCATGTGAAAAGTACCACTATTCAAACGGTGCAGCCAATCAGACAATGCATTCCAAATCTCTCTCTCAGGGAAATGCCTTCAAAATCAGGTCCATGTGAAACGAAATTCGACAGCTACTTGATGTCAAACGACCTCGGCCGCCCAACATCCACGCGTTAGTTTCCGCATCGCCCTCACGTTAATAACGCATCCAGGTTGTACGTGTAACTTAACACTTCTAATAACAGCTGGACGTTATTAGAAAACCTGCTCGCTCACAGTGGCCCCCAGGCTCGTAGAAGGCAGCAGCAGCAGCAAACCGATCGCGGCGGGAGAAGAGAATGCGCCACCCGGCCCTATCCCACCAGAGCCTCTCGCCGCCGCGAAATCCCCGCCGACCCTGAATCCGCCGGCGAAATCGGTCGGTCCCCTCCCGTCCCGTCCCGGCTGGGGTTGGACAGGCAGCAAGCTGAGGGCGAGGGTGAGGAGCCACGGCGTCAGGGATGAAGGGTGGCTGCGGGAAGGAGACGGTCACCACCTCCTTCCTCCGCTTCCTCCTCCTGCTCCTCCTCCCCCTCACCGCGCTCTACTTCTTCTACACGCTCCACCTCCTCCTCACCTCGGCGGCCTCCTCCTGTCCGCCTGACACCGTCAGCTCCTCCTCTTTGGCGGTCTCCCGGGTGTCCGCCAACCTCACCGCGACGCCTTCCGCGGCGGCGGCGGCGGTCCCGGCCACGGCGACAACGCTGCAGAACGTCGTGTTCGGCATCGCGGCATCGTCGCGGTTCTGGGACAAGCGGAAGGAGTACATCAAGGTGTGGTGGCGCCCGCGGGGCGCCATGCGCGGGTACGTGTGGCTGGACCGCGAGGTGCGCGAGTCCAACATTTCCACGGCGCGGACGCGGCTGCCGGCCATCAGGATCTCCTCCGACACCTCCGCCTTCCCCTACACGCACCGCCGCGGCCACCGCTCCGCCATCCGCATCTCCCGCATAGTCTCCGAGACGTTCCGTCTCGGCCTCCCCGGCGTGCGCTGGTTCGTCATGGGCGACGACGACACCGTCTTCTTCCCCGACAATCTCCTCACCGTCCTCAACCAGTTCGACCACCGCCAGCCCTACTACATCGGCTCCCTCTCTGAGAGCCACCTGCAGAACATCTACTTCTCCTACGGGATGGCCTACGGCGGCGGCGGCTTCGCTATCAGCCGCCCGCTGGCGGAGGCCCTCGCGCGGATGCAGGACGGGTGCCTCCGCCGGTACCCCGCGCTGTACGGCAGCGACGACCGGATCCAGGCGTGCATGGCGGAGCTGGGTGTGCCGCTCACCAAGCACCCGGGGTTCCATCAGTACGACGTGTACGGCGACCTCCTGGGCCTCCTCGCGTCCCACCCGGTGGCGCCGCTGGTGACGCTGCACCACCTCGACGTCGTGAAGCCCCTGTTCCCAGACGCCAGGTCGCGCCCCGGTGCGGTGCGGCGGCTGTTCGACGGGCCCGTGAAACTGGACTCGGCGGGGGTGATGCAGCAGTCCATCTGCTACGACGGCGCCAACCGATGGACGGTTTCGGTGGCCTGGGGATTCGCCGTGCTGGTGGCGAGAGGCATAATGTCGCCGCGGGAGATGGAGATGCCGGCGCGTACGTTCCTCAACTGGTACCGCCGCGCCGACTACACGGCGTACGCCTTCAACACCAGGCCCCTGGCGCGCAGCCCGTGCCAGAAGCCCGCGGTGTACTACCTGTCATCGGCGCGGCGCGCGTCCAGGCGCGGCGGGGAGACCACGTTGACGCGGTACGAGCGGTGGCGCCACCCCAACGAGACGCGGCCTGCCTGCCGGTGGGACATCGCCGACCCTGACGCGCACCTCGATCACGTCGTCGTGCTCAAGAAGCCCGACCCCGGGCTATGGGACCGGGTAATCTTTCTTGCCAATTCGTTCTTCCCCTGTTCCTGTCTTCACTCATGATGCATTGCCATTTCTAGAGTAATGTATTATTACTAGAAGGGAATTATGCGGCCTTTTTTATGAACAGAATCAACAGCTGTAGTTTACTGAGTTCTGGGCCTTCTGGCGCATTGTGCCGTGGTTTAGTATAGGAAGATACTAATGCACCTCACATGGATGTGCAGTCTCCCAGGAGAAATTGCTGCCGGGTGCTGTCGTCGCCCAAGGAGGGGGCAAACACGATGACCATTGACGTAGGAGTATGCAGGGAAGGCGAGTTCAGCCAGGTAGCAGGTGTATAAACTTTTACTGTAGTAGACATACGAAGATGGAGTAGGAAGATTCAAATTATTTCTTCGTTTCTTGTAGCGGCACGAGTCTAGTATTCTTCTTTGAGCGTATCAATGGGTTCTCATTTGCCGGTCTTGTCCGCCTCCGTATCACGGGTGAAATAAGAATCAAGAGTAATCCACGCAAAAACTAAACTTTTGGCCGGGCGTTCCTCACTGCCGGCGAGGGAGTCCCGCGCTGCCCCACCCAACGGCTACGCCGCTGCTGCTATGCTTCCGACTTCACGGAGGCGGGAGCCGTGCCGGCAGGCTCACTGGTCACCGTTGTACTGACGAGAGAGTCGGGCTGTGTCGAAGGGAAGCGTGGGTCGGGCATCCGCGCGACCAGGGCAGCCATACCTAGTCGCAGACGCTGCACACAGGGTGGCTACAGAGCGCGAGCTATGTCCTTGTCCTCGTCTGGTGCCGTGCTTTTGATGTGTCTCAAACCACATCCATGCGCCCATTTCGGCGTCGGTTTGGTGAAATCTGGGTATGGCCGGGCGTTACACACGTCTGAAACCTTATCAGCAGTTACGCACGGCTGCCGTCGCGGCGAAAAGCCCCCACCGCGCGACTCGCAACATGTTCCTTCGCCTTTCCGGCGAAATGGACGGCCGCATTCACCGGCTCCGTCTCTCGTGCTCAAGGTTTACAAACGGGTATGGTTTTCAGTGAAATCGATCCAATCTAGTTTACAGAGTCAATCGGTTTTTGAATAAGTTCAAAAAAATTTAAAAATTCAAAAAAGTTTAAAAATGCGAAAACCGGTCAAACTAGCCGATAAACCGGTCAAACTGACCGGTAAACTAGAAAAACCGATGAAAAACTGCTTGAACCGATTTGATTTTAAATTCAAAAACAGTAAACCAAAAAATCCGGCCGGTAAACCGAGAAACCGGCTGGTTTTCTCTCAAATTTGATCTTCAAATTTGCCTCGATTTTTACTGTAGCAGTTTTTCTGATTTTCTCAACAACCAAAAAAACGGCCAAACCGAGATTTTTGGCGCCTAATCGATTTCTGAAACCTTGCTCGTACCCTCTCCGGTCCCATATTGATACGGTCTCTAAACTGTAATTTTGACTTTTATTTTTTCTGTAAGTTTTATTTAAAAGTGGTATATGTATACTTTTATAAAGGAATTTTTATTGGCAAATCTATTTATATAGTTTTCACATTTTTAAACTTAACCACTTTAAAATTATTTGTAATTTATATTTTTAATATTTGACTTAAGACATATTCAAAAGGGGCCATTGTGTTTTAGCCATTGATTTTTTTACTCTAATTGTGATTCAACCGTCGATGATTCAACCATCACTTCTTAAAACCAATTTCAATTGAACCATCAATCCGTTAAATAACTCCAACAATGTTAACATTCGGTGTAAAAAGACAAAATTGTCCTTTATGCTTATACCATGGTTTTTGTTAATTTTATGGTTAAAATTCGAAATAGACCAGAATTTGATCAAATTTGCAAATTTTCATATGTTTGAAAACTGAAAATTTGAAAATTTTAAATCTAGATTTCAAATTTTTGAAAAATTGGAATATCCACATTTGTGTTTCAATATTTTGAAAAGTTAATATTTTCAAAATCAGGTTTCAAATTTTGAAAATTTGACATTTTCAAAGTCAGGTTTCAGAATTTTGAAAATTTCAAATTCAAATTTCAAAAGTGTGAAATTTCAAATTCATGTTTCAACATTTCAAAATTTTCAAATTCAGATTTCAAAATTTGAAATTTTGATCAAATTCTGTCTATAAATCAAAATCTCAAATTTGAATTTGACAAAAATATGATACAATCACAAAGGAGAATTATGTTTTTTCACACGAAAAGTTACTTAACGGACTTGTGATACAACTGAAGTTAACTTTTAAAAAAATGATGACTAAATCATAAAATTTGAAAATTAATTACTGAATTACAATTAGACTTCAAATTTATGGCTGAAATACCATTATCCCTATTCAACACGTAAAAAATAATTATCCTGAAGCGAGTATCACCATTGATGATTGGGCCGGACCATGTAGCAGCGGCAGCTCTATTTAAATTGTGGCTGATGGCAACGCTAACAGGTGGCAGCGCTACGACGCGGCGCGACCATATCTGTTCGCCGCATGCCGCGAAGTTGCAGACCGTTTGTTAATATTCCCCCTAAGATTATTATTCTTACATTTTGGATGTTTTGAATCAAATATTGAAAATATAAATTAGAAATAATTTTAAAGTGATTAAGTTTAAAAATGTAAAAAAATATATGAATAAATTTATCTTTAAAATTTTTTCATAAAAATATATATGTCACATTTAAATAAAAATTTATAAAAAAAATAGAAATCAAAATTGCATTTTGAAGATTTAGTCATTATCCAAAACGTAAAAGAAATATGAAACCGGACGGAGGAAACCTGATTCCAGCATGCACATGGTGGGCGAAGAAAAGGATGTTTCCATGCCCGAGGGCCTAGCGTGATCTTCGTACGGGAAAGTAGAAGATTATAGTACAGTACTAATTCCTAATCAAGTGTTTTATGCTGACAGCCGAATACGTCCATGCTGCCGCTTGATACAGGTGACATCATCTTGTTTAACCACGCTTGTTACCTTCTACTCCTGTAGATTCTAGATATGCTCATAGTAGTAACAGAGATGCAAATTATAATGTGTATTAGTAGCATTATATACCTTTCTAAGTTCCCTTTCAGAGATTTTTTGTCTGAATTCGACTCTCCATCCAACAATATAAGCATCTGAAATTTTTATTTGTCCAACAAATAATCATTTGAGATGTGTGAATACGGGTGGAAAACTCTGCGCGCTAAAAGTAGATGTGTAATACTAAAGCGAGTAGAAATCATAGGCCCCAGCATTTCGAGTTACGAGGATAATAAAAGCATCTAAACGGTCCACTAGTAAAATGCTCTTTTTTCCTTGACCAGTCCAGTAGGATGGGCCCCCGCATTTCGAGTTTACACTAGTCGCTGCACCGATAATGCCTTTAATTTGGGCACACGTTATCAGGTTAACACTGCTGACAATATAAATGACCATGTTAAACACCTACAGTAGCTACCAGAAGTTAAACTGAATCCCGTCATAAAAGTGGTGAAACAATCCGCGCACCAAGTTCACGCGGAGCGAAATGCTCACCAGTGGTTAATGAAGTCCGCCGCTCCGGCACTCCCCGGTAGCGGTTAGTTTCATGCAAAAACCGATAGCGACACGGTCAACCTTGGTTCAAAAGGAAAACAGTAACGAAAATGCTCGCATATGGAATGCATTTTCCGAAGACACAAAATGCGGACGCTTCTTTCTTCTCATAGCCAGTACGCAAAAATCCTATGCACCACGTATGTCCCTTTCTGCTATTGAATTCACCTGCTACTAATGGAATTCCGATTAGAAGATTTATAGACAGTAAAGATATAATATGAAAACGCACTTTCTAATCAAGGGATCTCTCTTCAAGGCTAAGAAATGCCGAATACAATTCAATCTTTAACATGCACATTTCAATGGGCATCCCAGTGTGTACGGACTGATGGTAGAGAGAAATGTCAGTAATGGAAACAGAATCAACCTTCCACTCCCATGTAAAAATTAAATTAAATTTATGAAATGACATGTAACCAGTCTAACAGCACATGCAGAAGTTTACCATAGTTCGGCAATGACTAGAAGTAGAAACGGATGAATAAGTTTGAAAAGTTAACTAGATAATGCTTACGTTTGATGAGTTCTACTAACATAAGAATCTGTGAATGGTATTATATACAGGTTGCAAAGAACCAGATACGGAAACACATACCCTGCTTAAAAGTCTCTGAAGCATGAGCTAACAGCACTGCATGGTGCTTCCCAGTTCAATGCCATGCGATTTGATAATCCTAGTTGCTGCCAAAAGAATCTCCTGTTCTGCAGATAGCCACTCGTCCTTTTTCTGTATATGGAATAAAAAATATTTGAGTCAGATATTAACGAGGACAAGTACTACTCCGAAACTGGAGTAGCATAGTAGTGGGTAAAACGAACTGAGCCCAGAGGTTAAGGATGTGGGCGTATACCCAGACAACCAAGTCATCTTCGATGTGAACTATTTCTTCTTAATCAAATCAAATGCCACCTAGTTCCTCCTACGTTCATTGAGTTTTTTAGTGGTGGGTAATTATCCAGCATAATTGTAAGCCACACGGTGAATTGCAATGATAGCCAACTGAGATAGTCCTATGCTCCGTCCTATGTAAAACAGGTGTCGACTAAAATGCATCTAGTTAGACTATTTAACTTCAAAAAACATCATTATGAGGCCATACGTAATCAATTAGTAACATTTGGCTCGAAATAATTTTAATATTATTATCGCTACCTCACTAGACTAGTAACAGTTGTGACTGGAGGGGCTAACTGACTAAAAGCCCCATGGTCATGGGACATTTAGGCTGAAAGTAGCATAACTCTGGAATAAATCAAACATACCATGTTTTTGAGGTTGCATCCAATTGTGAGCTCTCCATACGAACTTTCCAATCTTGAGAGATAGCAATAAGGAGCATCACTTTCAAAGGACACATTTGGATTGGACCTTACCATCTCCTTTATAGCCTCTGATGCAGAAGGAACCTTCTCGATATCTTCAATTCTTATTGGAATTTTTGTTACACTAGCTCGCCAACTAGCTCGTGATCTGTTTACAATCATCTGAAATTATTTCAAGAATGTCAAACCAAGATAATTCTATGCTTTCAACTATTCTATAAAAATGGAACTAGAAACAAATAAGATCAAAATTTAGCCGTAAAACTACAGTACTGACAAAATGTGTTGCACCAACCATGGTTCAACAACAATGCTTCTAGAATATATGTTGCTGGAGTAAAAATGTGCTTATGAGCCACCTTTATGGTGATAGTCATTACTTTATTGATTAAAGACATCCAAGGTGCTTATACCAACTTAAGATATATCAGCACTTCATGTGATATCATATAATCTAGTGCAGTTAGCAATTTTATCCAAAATCAAGATAGGAAAATGAATGTATGTAAAGATGGCAATGGAAGTGTGCAGTGCTTCATATTTCATAAACACGCATCTAATCTGAACATATCATTCTATACTGATGGCAGCTGAGTTTTTACATGTGTTTGTGAACATTGCAAATGTCCAGTAACAGAAGCAATTATGATACCTGACTGGAGAACAGAGAGTTGGGTACTATAACAGGGAGCTTTTCAGGGTTGATCAATGAAGTAGAAGTGAGTCCAATCTCAATCACCTTGCCTTCTATCGGCCCAGCCTACAATGTAAAATTCCCTTTAGTCAACTTGAGTAAAAATCTGTAGATTACAGATAAAATGTACAAAGCTACAAAAGATAAAAACAGCCAATCAAAACAATGTATTTAGCTGGCACCCATTACAGTCAAAGAGTTGGGCGCTGATTCACAATAACCAAAAAGAGAGCATGACAGTGTTTCTTTTCTTCTAAAATGTTCTTGACTACTGAAAACAAATGAAAGAATTGGAGCTAGGAGACGATGAGAGCAAAGAACAACATAAAGTACTTCAATAGCTGAAAGCAAAAATACATTGGAAAGTACTAATGAAACTACCAATTTAGAAAAAAAAGCATCACATTCAAACAGATTACATCTAGAGCTGTTTGAATAATTCCAATGGTTGTATTCTTTTTACTTTTCCTTCTTAGCATCCTATAACAGCAATCAATTAAAATCGCTGGAGATATGACGCCTAGCTTTCACTCATGCTTCGTTGGCTTCAATGCCTTAACTCAAGAACCAAATACCTTTCTTCACAAGATGCTCCATGCAAAATATGTATCCAACATTTAAGACTAGCTCTTCATATCACTGGGAATTATGGCCTATGGTACAGGAAAAAACGCACTTTACAATTAGCACTATATTCTCAATTTTTGCTACCTTATTGTATGTAATGCAATGCGTGGAAGCTATTGGAGTAACTTCGGCCTATGTTTTTAAGGCGGTGAGGCGAGGTGTGGCGCTCTGCACCTTCCAATCGCCTAGGCGACTATAAGGCGAGATAAGGCGATGCCATAACAGCCTAAAAAATAAGGAAACAGGAGCAACTAAGGGAAAAAGAAAAGGAAAAAAGGAAAGGGGGAAAAGGAAAACGGAAGGAAAGAGATGGCCCAGCCCATTAAACCAGCCCACTATCCCTTTTAACCTACTCGATAGGCATGCGCTGCTGCCCCATGC
The DNA here is from genome assembly GCA_001602295.1 of Zoysia matrella. Taxonomy (NCBI): domain Eukaryota; kingdom Viridiplantae; phylum Streptophyta; class Magnoliopsida; order Poales; family Poaceae; genus Zoysia; species Zoysia matrella. The sequence goes on along the minus strand of BCLG01001369.1, from coordinate 2,385 downwards.
CCGACTCTCTCCAGAGCGCCGCCGCCGCTCCTCACATGGCGACATAGTTGCTGTTCCCCTGGTGCCACCGCCGCTCCTCTCCTGCTGATGGCGCCCAGCCGCCGCTCCATCTCCCTATTCCCCCTGCTTCCACTCCTCCCTCTTCCTCCGCGGATGCTCCTCCAGATCGGCGGCCGGGTCTTGCGCTAGCAGCGCGGAAGCTGTCAAAGACTGCTGTTGGTGGTGATTTTTTGGCCTTTTCGACCGTTTCCCAGCCCTTTTCCCTCTCTTCTTCCTCTATCCCTCTGTTTCACTGCAGTTTTAGTAACGTGACGAGGACGCCGTGAGTTCTCTGACCGCCTGGAAGCCATGGCGACGCCTTAAAAACAGTGGGTCTTCGGCATCTAATAAACATAAAATACATGTTTAACATCATCAAATTCTATCAAGAGTTAGTACATGGATATGTTCAACCAAACTGTACTAAAGAGTCGATTAAATAGGACTTCATGGAATGTGTTGTAAAGGCGAATAAGTGTCACTAAGGCACCTTGATGTAGTCTCCAGCTACGAATGGCTTAGAAAACTGCAAGGAGAACCCACTGAGCATGTTGCCAAGAACATCTCTAGCAGCAAAAGCAGTAGCAACACCTACAGCATAAGTAACAGAAGGTGACTATAATAGTCATGATCATTATTCAAACATTAATTCGGTTTCTTTCTTGAATGAAATACAACCTTAATAATGTTTACCATAACAATTAGCAATAAATTACCTCCCACACCACCAACAGTTAATATCGATTGCACAGCTACACCACAAGCTTCAGCAATACCCATCACTCCTAGTCCAATCAATCCCAATGAAGAAACCTTATCGAATACTGATATCTTGTCACGGTCAATGCTTGAGGAATCCAGGTTGGTCATCGCTCTAGCAATGAAGTTGGTTTTCCACCTCTGAAGGAACCATACAAAAGAGAGAACAAATGCACCCCTCAATGCCTGTGGAAGGAAAGTTGATATGCTTGGTGCAACAAGTGTGGCCCTAAGAATAAGAAACCACCATATATATGAGAATTCAGAATACAACGTAACAAGTGAAAGTGAAACCACCACGCATATGAAAATTCAAAATAAAATATAATATCAAACTGAGCCACTTTTTGAACAGGTATTGAGAAAGATGTATTTTGTACTTCTGCTGTGTAATTTTGAAAATACAACTGACTAGGTAAGAATGCATCCTATATTCAGTGCATTGTGACGGAACATTGGCAATACTGAAGAAATGTTGAAAATTCAGTATCAGTATTTTTTATCTCATATTTCTTCACAAATAAACAACATGACTGCAGAAATAGTACAACCAGTGTAAGCAATCCTGAAATAAGATGTGGACTTGATAATTGATAGGATAAAAGATGCTATTCGCTGAAGAAAATAGTCTCTCATTCCATAGGACAGAAAAGTGTAAATTCTCTAAGAAAGTAAATTGATACTTACATCTCTGAAAATGCCAAGAATGTGATCAGATATTTTGCAGGATCCTCTAATGCATACCAGAGGCTAGTTTGGTATGAAACATCATTTTTAGTTGTGTTTCCCAGAAGTGTTGCGATGGGATTTTGTGATGCGTACTTGTGAAGTCTCCTTAGAATGATAGGCATGACCCACCATGCCATCATTGTACCAACTAGTGTCCCACCAAGTGGAACAACTACCTTTTCGAGATTTGGATTTGCATCGAAAAACTGTTGGACATGAGGTGTAATTGCATCAGTCAACTCCTTAACTTTCTTGCCTGCATCAGCTGTAGCATCTATAGTAGACTTGCGAGCTTTATCTAAGATCTCAATCCAAGAACTCCCATCACCACCTTCACTGCCAACCTTCGAGCTTTCTGTAGAAGGAACAGTAGAGACGACACTCTGAGCAGCTTCTGGCTTGATTCCAGTGTCTGAGGAATATGCACGGCTGGTGCGTGAAACACCTAAGAATCCTGGCAATGCAGTATATCTGGACTTTGAAGTAATCAACTGGTTAGTGCCGATAGGAGATGAAAGGGGCATTAGGCTGATCTTTGTCATAGCATTAACTGCAGAAAAATGATCCCCTCCTTTAGTCTGACGAATACTAGAAATGTCAGGTTTTCTTGAGTGCGTAGCACAGTTGCTAAACAACCTCGAGGAACCAGAAGATACACATGAGCCAACATAAACCTCCATTAGACCCTGACTAGCAACTGATTGGCAAGACCGGCGTAGAGCTGCTGCAATCCCAGACATCGCAAACTGCTTTAATATAAGCTTGATATGAACTTATGAAGTCCAAAGTCCACAGAAAGGATCTGAACCAACCAAGAAGACACGAGAATTTCTTAACCTGAAACATAGACAGACATGC
>BCLG01001368.1:102263-114371 GCA_001602295.1 Zoysia matrella | reverse complement strand
ACTGAGCTATGTTCTACTACCATCTCTTTTTTTTTTCCTTTTTCCTAAAGTACTTTAACAATCCACTAGTCACAATTTTTAAATTTATTTCTTTTGATACCTCAACATTTTTAAAAACCAGGTTTGATTTTTTTTAATACAATTCAACAATTTTTAACACTAATCCAACACTTCTTCAAAAAATGTTGAAAAGTATAAAAAAGTGTTAATACATTATGGAAATTAAGTTTAACATCTTACAATAACCTCAGCATTTCTAGTTTATAGTTTAACTATTTTCATAAGGTGTCTACTGGCACAATGCTGAAATGATATATGTTAAATATTGATGAATTTTGATTTTTGAGATTCTAAGGAACACAATGATAGAGAGTTAAATATAGTTGATTCTAAGGAACACAATGATACAGAGTTACTCTGCTGTAACTGGGTTGGTGCTTCTGTGCTTGGCATAGACCTCAAAATAAAAGCTGGGTAAAGAGGGATATATATACCACGAACAAGCCATCCGATAGTATGTTTTACAATTGCAGAAAGGCTCATCCTTGGAACCGCAAAACGGCAAGGTACAAGCCATGTTCGTCAACAAACTCTGCTATTTCATACTTGCTACCGGAAGCAGCTTTCTCCATAGTGGCCCTATTCGGCAAATCAGATGTCACAACATCAGGATGCTCTCTCCGTTGCTGCTCCAAATTCTGCCTGCCTTGGTCTAAGAAGATGACAACCCTTGCACCTGTGTGAGAAAAAGATGGATCAAGCTCTGCATCGAGAAAAAAGACTATACGTTTGTAACCATAAACAATCAAGTTTCAAAATCAAACTCAGATCCTTATACAAGCTAATCATTCTACAGTGTTCTGAGACATGCCTGTATTATGTTAGCTAGAGATCTAATCAGCCTGTTCAATGTTGACAGATATTGTAGCTGTTATTTGGATAAGGAATGCTTTAGTCAGTGCTTTCTCAGTGCATCTCACGGGGTAAAATCACTACAAATCAGGTGACACATTTTGAGATGAATCAGGGACAATTAAGTGATGGAACTAGCATAAATGGCACCTGGCCGAAATTATTTGAATTTGATGATTTAATTTGTGAACTGGATACCACCTAGATACAACAATCACTTGAATCCTAAAAATATTGTCATTAGCCACATTGAAACGTTAAACTTGGTCATAAGCTGCAGTGACCTCTTACCCCCTGCAGGTCGAGTTTTTTTATAAGTTGCAGTGATTATGTTAACATGTGTAGGTTATAATATTGACCAATAGTCATAGTGAATCGTAAAGTGGAAGGAAACTATGCAGTTGCAGTGACTATATTAACATGAGTAGGTATCTTGACCAATAGTCATAGATCGTTAAAGTGGAAGGAATCTATGTATTCACCACCAGAAGCAACAAATTTAGTACCAGGCATCAAAATCAGCCTACTCCCTCCGGTTTTAAATTATTGACACCGTTGACTTTTAACATCAATTTTGACCATTCATCTTATTCAAAAAAATTTGTTCCAATGTGTAAAATTATTAGTCGTGATTTAAATTCTACTAATAATAAATCAAATAATAACAAAACTTTACACATTTGAACAAATTTTTTGAATAAGACGAATGGTCAAAATTGAAGTTAGAAGTCAACGGTGTCAATAATTTAAAACCGGAGGGAGTAGTTAGTAGTAATAAAAACAGACCACATTTGTCTGCATATCAACTACACAACCCACGAGTCAACATCTGTCCACTTATTCACTATTGCCCCAATTTAACTAAATTAACAGAGGTTAACCATCCAGGCAGTTCGCACATGTCGAGTAGGATATATATTGACACTCCATACGTTAGTTAAGTTATCCAATCAGTTCAAGAGTATAAAAGTAAAAAAAAAAAAATATTATCTTGAATAACAGTTAATATCACAAGTATTCTGACCGCACAGATCCGCATTTTCAAAAGCAGTGAACAACACCGCAAATTAGTCTGTTTGTGTAATAAACCTTCAGTTCGGCACAATTGAAATAATCTACTATACGATTCAGCTATCTAGATGATGAAAGCGCTCTAATAAGGCTTGCCCATCGAATTCTAATTACCGGAGGCTGATTCCACAGAGACAAGGTAGCAAAGCAAAGGAGCCATTTCAAGTTTTCAACAGGTCTCACCTTTGGAGCACCTCTTGGCCAGCGATTTGAGCAGCGCGGCAGGGGAGACCCCCATCCCGGGGAAGTAGCACACGAACACCGCGTCGAAGTCGTTGAACCTCTCCGGCACGGCCTCCACCACGCCGCCTCCCTTGCCCCCGCCCCCGCCCTCCAGGTGGAAGCACCTCACCTCGTCGTGCTCCTCCTTGACGCCCGCCAGAACGTACAGCGACTCATGCGCGGCCACCAAGAGCTCGCAGGGCGAGGACTCAAGCAGCGCGCCAGTGAAGGATGCGGTGGGCGTGACAGCCAACACCCGCGACGCCGGCGTGAGCGCCCCTGCCGCGAGTGCGCGCGCGAAGTTGGCGCTCGCGGCGTCCAGGAAGGACCAGTCCTTCTCGACCACGTCTGCGACGGCGACGCCGTCGGGCACGGCGGCGAGGCGGGGAGCCGCCGGGGTGAGGCTGCGGCGGAGGGGGTTAGTGAGTTTCGGGTTCGGAGGACGTGCCTGGAGGCGGAGTCGGGTTGGGGAGGTTGCGCGGAGGATACAGGAGAAGGCGAGGGAGAGGGAGATGGAGGTGGCCGCCATGGCGCGGGATGCCGGGGTGGGCGACGGCGGCTGGTGTAGCTGCACGAGCTCTATCGATGCGGAGAGTTGGCACGAGCACGATAGATTTTGCGGGCCGGGGAGGCTGGTTGGGTGTTGGACTTCGTATCGGCCTGCTTGACCTACATCATCAGGGTTCCTGGGCTGAGAAGGCTCTCCAGCATTCGAAGGCCCAACATAGCGCCCCTGCTATGTTCTTTTACTCCAATCCAAAGGTAGGAACAAAATGCTACTTTCAACGTTGGTATTTCCTCCTCTTTATGCAGCAGGACTATCTTCTTATTCGATACTTTATCCGTCATCAATTATTTGTCACCCTCGTTTTCTAAAACAACTTTCTCTATTCTCAATTCTCAATGTATTTATATTTTTATTTTTTTCTTTCTCATTTTTAGCTCATTCCACATTTTTCTTCCTTTTAATTCCTGTGTTCATACTCAGATAACAAGTAAAAGAGGACGGTACGTTGCTTTTAAAAATCACCAGCAAAAAGGAGTATTTTGAACTTGTGTTATCATCCAGAGACCCTTGAAACAACGACCACGAACAGCAGCGGCGCTGTCAATCCGGCGAGCTCTAATGGCTGGCAACGATCCATCTGGCATGGCGGCTAAAAACGGCAAACTATAAGTAAGGCACTGCCCCGCGTCGTGGAAATTTGGCGCGGCGGTCCGGTGGTGGACGGCGGGCAATGTGACGAAGCGCACGCGTCGAAGCCTCCTACTTCCCTTTTCCTTCCTTCCTCCCTCCCCACGCAATTCGGTTTCAGCCCCTTCTCGTCTCCTCTCCCTTCTTCCGCGGCCGGGAGGACGAGAAGAAAAGGAAGGTACGCCGTACGCCTACGCCATGAACGATGGGTCTTTCGAACTTCGCGTCGTTTGATCGGTTTGGCTCACTGTGTCTGTGGCCTCTTCTGCTCAAGGGTTCACCACGCCGACGAGGAGGAGGAGGGGGAGAAGTAGGAGGAGGAGGTGCACATCGTTCCGTTCCGACACAGCGAAGAGCTCCGTCGTCGGTGAACTTTGGTAATGGAATCGCCGCTCGACCACCTGTTTGGTGGACCGGACTATTCGGATAGCGCGGACAACAGCTCGAGCTCCTCGGGGTCACCGTCCCCGTCGAACGGCACGTCATCCCCGCCACCGTCCAAATCGCCTCCCCCGTCGAGCCCGCCACCGCCCACACCGTCGGCGCCACCGCCCAAGTCGTCGGGGTCAGGCTCGTCGCCGCCATCTCCGCCCTCGCCGTCCCAGTCGCCGGCGCCACCCTCCCCGTCTCAATCGCCATCGCCGCCGGCACCGTCTCAATCTTTGTCGCCACCCACGCCCGTGACGCCGTCGCTGTCGCCGCCTCTGGACAGTGGCGGGTCGCCCCCGACGCTGCCGCTGGACAAAGGCTCGCCATCGGCGCCGTCGAGGGCGGCTCCGAAGCGTGGCGAGTCCTCGTCCTCGGAGAGCGGGGGCTCAAGGAGCACCCCCAACCAGAGCGGGAGCGGGTCGGGCCCGGTGGGCGCCATCGTGGCCGGCGTGGTGATCGGGGTCATGGCGTTCGGTCTGCTGATCGCCGTCGTCGCGTGCGTGTGCTGCGCCAGGAGGAAGAAGAAGCGACCGCCGCACATGAGCATGCCCTACTACACCGATGAGCACGGTACACACTTCTCTTTTTACGCACATGCTGACACACGTACGCGTGCATCGCGAGAGCATGCTAACAAACATGGCGCGTGCAGGGAACCTTTTCTTCGCGAACAGCTTGCCCAAGTGGCAGAACAGCAGCGCGGTGGACGTCCACGGCGGGGGCTGGCACGCGCCCTACTCGTCGGCGAGCGGGGAGTTCAGCGCACCGCACGGGCCGCCGGTGCCGCACGGGCCACCGTCACCGGCTGGCATGCCGGCGCTTGGGTTCTCGAAGAGCTCCTTCTCGTACGACGAGCTGGCGTCGGCGACGGGCGGGTTCTCGTCGGCGAACCTGCTGGGGCAGGGCGGGTTCGGGTACGTGTACAAGGGCGTGCTACCCGGCAGCGGCAAGGTGGTGGCCGTGAAGCAGCTCAAGGCCGGCAGCGGACAGGGCGAGCGCGAGTTCCAGGCCGAGGTGGAGATCATCAGCCGCGTCCACCACCGTCACCTCGTCTCCCTCGTCGGCTACTGCATCGCCGGCTCGTCGCAGCGCTTGCTCGTCTACGAGTTCGTGCCCAACGACACCCTCGAGCACCACCTGCACGGTCTGTAAATTAACGTGCTGCTTTTCTGTCATCTCCTTGACATTTTTCCCTTTTCTGTCATCTCCTTGACATTTTTCCCTTCTCGCCTGTGCGGCTGTGCCCGTGCATCCCTGAGTCGAACGTGCCTGGTGCAGGGAAGGGCGTGCCGGTGATGGACTGGGACAGGAGGCTTACCATTGCGCTCGGCTCCGCCAAGGGTCTCGCTTACCTGCACGAAGACTGTAAGCTCCAGATTTCAATTCGTTCCTGTCGTTTGAGAATTCTGAATGGTGTCTCATCTGCTTGACGACGTGCGCGGTGCTGACACAAATGTCGTAGGCCATCCAAGGATCATCCACCGTGACATCAAGGCGGCAAACATCCTTTTGGACGAAAATTTCGAGGCCAAGGTATAATCCATCCCAACAATTTTGTTCCACTGCTGAATTCCAGTAAATTGTTCGTAGGATGATGGGACCGTCTGGTTCGAATTGATCATTTCAGGTCGCGGATTTCGGACTCGCCAAGCTGACAACCGACACCAACACGCACGTCTCCACGCGCGTCATGGGGACTTTCGGGTACCTGGCTCCGGAGTACGCGTCGAGCGGCAAGCTGACGGACAAGTCGGACGTGTTCTCCTTCGGCGTCATGCTCCTGGAGCTCATCACCGGCAGGCGCCCCGTCGACCCCACCAACTACATGGAGGACAGCTTGGTCGACTGGGTGAGCTGCCTGCCTTGTTAGACCTCTCCAGATAAATTGGATCCCGCCGCCATTGTTCAGTGGCTGTCATCTCACACGGCGCCGTCCGCGTTGCTGTGACAGGCGAGGCCCCTCTTGTCGCGCGCGCTGGCCGAGGACGGCGACTTCGACGAGCTGATCGACCCGCGGCTGCAGAACAAGGTCGACTGGCTGGAGCTCGAGCGCATGGCCGCCTGCGCCGCCGCCGCCGTCCGCCACTCCGCCAAGCGCCGTCCAAAGATGAAACAGGTGATGTTTTGTACTATCTCAGCTAGTGATTGATGCATATATAGAACCACAGAGAATGGCGTAGAACACTCATCCTCCTTCTCGTGCAGATCGTTCGTGCTCTGGAGGGCGACGCGTCGCTGGACGACCTGAACGAGGGGGTGAAGCCCGGGCAAAGCACCATGTTCAGCTCCAGCTCCGAGTACGACTCCGGCGGCAACTACGCCTCCGACATCAACCGGCTCAGGAAGGTCGCCTTCGACAGCGGCGAGTACAGTAGCGAGTACGGCCTCAACCCGTCCCAGTCCAGCGCCGAGTCCGGGGAGCCCCCACGGCGGCAGCATCACTGATCTATCTACTACTACAACGTTTTCATGGCAACGCTAGTTGGCGGTGTAACGTACTAACGTGAGAAATGAGGCGCCAGAGCATAAACGAAGTTCGATCATTGGGTGGCACGGGCTATAGATACGCATGCCTCGATGCTCTTGATGTGGCAGATTTGATCTGATTGATACCGGTAACAGTTGTGGTGTTTGTCGTGTGATTGTTGCATCTGTTGTATTCCGTGTGTGTTGTCTTTCAGTTCTTGCTTCATGGCTGAGTAGTGCAAGGAGCTCCCATTTCAATCGTTGAAGGTCGTTGTTGAAATTTCAATGCACTTTTAGAACGGGGATTTTCACAGTAATCCCATATAAATTCATAGAAAAGACATACTAGAAAACATGACATGTCACAGATACTGCAGAGTTGAGGGCGTGGTAGGAAACCCCAGTTGAAGTAGCTCATCTATTGGCAAAAGATTGTAATTCTGTAAGAGTTTGATCAATGAATTTTATTATCAAGTCGGAAAAAAAAATCACGAGCTATTGTAAGAACGAGGGCTAAACACCTTGTATCCATACCAGTTCCGTAGGGAGACCGGGAGAGAAAGAGAACGGGTCAGACCTTCGCAGAAATTTCATATAAATTTCACAGGAATCAGTTTAATTTCAAAAAAATACAAAAAATAAAAAAAATTCTCACGTTGCAAAAGATGTCCGGTTTAGATTTCACCCCTTTTCCCATGATTCACCACGGATTCTGATTCATCTCTCCACGAAAATTGCTGCTGCTCTTGAGAATCTCCCTTATCTTCAGACTTCAGTGATGTTTTCATCTGGCCACTCTAGAGAAAGGAAGAACATGAAGCACCAGGATCCAAATAAAAAACAAAAAGAACTGCTAAAAACTGAAAATATTCCATTGCCGGGATTTGAACCCGGGTCGCCTGGGTGAAAGCCAGGTATCCTAACCGGACTAGACGACAATGGATATTTGGCCAGCGGCATCCATAGTTTTAGTAGAATGGAATCCACCTCTCGCTCTCCACACTGCCCGGCCCGCGCATTCTGTTGAACACCTCGCCCTCGGCCTTCCTCCTTCATATCCGCCTTCCAATCCCCCACCCTTGAACCCTAGCCCTTCTCCTCTCCATCCTCCACGCGGGTTATGCAGAGGAGGTAGCGTCTGCCGATGGCCTGCTGCTGCCTCAGGGCCGCCGCGGCGCCTCGCCTTCTCTACAGCACCGCCGCCTCGCGGCGTCTCCCGTGGCCGCTCGCTGTATTCAGGAAGGTAAAGTCGATAAACCTCTTCCCTCTCTCGCGTCTTGAGGACACTCGGGGCATTAGGAGGGCGCTGGTAACTTTGTCGTATGCCCTTTAGCCCTAGTAGCCTTGTAGCCCCAGGATGTTTGTGAATCGCTCCATTTGGTACTTGAGTGCATTGTATTGGTTTTCCCCGTAACATTTCTACTGGAAATGTACAATGTACTGTGATTGTAAGGTACTAACCTAGTTCCTTTTTTTTTAAAAAAAAATCATCTCAACATGACACTTTGTGTTGTTGCATTGAGTATTGGATACCTCAACCCTGTTTTTCCTCTTTGAGATCATAATGATAAGGGGTTCACTCTCTTAATACTTTCAACAATGTTTGCATCAATTCTATTGTTCTAAAATTCTCATCATTATCAGGGTTTCTCGGAGCAGTCTGTGCTGCCAGTCCCAGCCTCGGTTGATAGTTTCCAAGGACCAACAGTGCAGAGTACCCCACGGATTCCATTGTATGATGACAGCATATCTTCAGGTATATCGGATGCGTTGTCGAACCCGAGTGAGGGCGTCACTCATGCTGACCCTTCAAAGAGTCGAATAATGCTTGTTGATGGAACATCTGTGATGTACAGATCCTACTACAAGATATTGGGTTAGTATTTTGTTTCCTTCCTATCTCTTATAAGGGCATTTCTAGGTATATTGGATGTACCTAGCCAAAGCTATGCACACCCATTACATTGAGGTCTTATCATTTCTTGCTGAGCTTTGTTCTATGCTGTTAAGAAAGCACATGACCACAAAAAAAATTGATAACGATGCCATCATCTTTTGCTTCTGCAGTTATATTAATCGTTCCAGCTGTATCCACAATGCTATCTTTAGCAAAAGCAACTGAAGTTCCTTCTGAATAAATATGAAGTTAAAAAATCTCCAAAAGTACCTGCTAATTCCTAAATAGGTCCCCATAGGCACAGTTAAATTTTTTTTTTGTCACCATCCTTAGTTGCTGCATTCTTCTGCACTTTCCTATCACTGCTGGAATATGCATTTCATCTGTTTCTGTTTCCACATTTGTAGCACAGCTGCAGCATGGCCAGTTAGAGCATGCTGATGGCAATGGCGATTGGGTTTTAACTATATTCAAAGCTCTATCCCTGGTAAGTAGGATCTTTCTGTAGTTAAATGGTGTATTTATCCTAACAAGCTTAAGACCATACCCTTTGTAACATTCTTTTCAGACTTATATTTTGATTAGTTTGTGAACAATGGCATAAACGGACTGTGATCCTGTCTGCTCATGCTTTGATCAAGTTTAGCTGTCAAAGTGAGATACGAATTACTTGAAATAGGTATTGTAGATAGACACTGGTAGTCTTTACCATGTCTATTGGCTTGCATGTAGATAGTTATCTAGATGGCCCATTGGGATTTTAAGCTCATGGGTAAAATTTTAAGAGTAATGTACAACTAACTGTTTCAGGACTACATTTTTTTTACTGATTACAGGTTTGTTTTTGATTAAAGTGCCGGACGATATATTGAAAATGTAGAGCATTATGTTCTCCTTGTATGCTGTTCCATTATGTCTTTTTATTGATTTTTTCCTGCAGATTCTTGACATGCTGGAACTCATTCCATCTCATGTTGCGGTATGTTCAGTTCTAGCATGGTTTCTACTGTCCCCATTGTTTCTTGTTTAATCATAGGCTTCCAATCCGTGATGATTTGTCAATTTGTTGTCCTGTTTGCAGGTCGTGTTTGACCATGATGGTGAGCTGTCTCCACCAGATAATTCCCATTTTCATTGAGTATGCAGTGATTTTTAGTATGTTTGCAGAGGTTCTTTTGATGGCCACTATCTGCAGTAATTTTTTCTACAATTTTGTCAATAAGCATTGGATTCACATCATAATACATTGTTTTACATTATTTGACTTATTGAGATGGCGAAAGGACCTTTAGGCTAATGGTTAAGGATCCTCAATAGCACCCCTCAAGTATGCATGGGAGCGAATTACATGCTGAGGGTAAAAAAAATCCCCTCGTCTGTCCCACACGAAAGCACAGGTCTAAAGCCCAGCCCAAGCTCACATGGGCAACGGTTTCGCTGTGTAAGGGTGGGGCAAGGGTTCAGGGGGTTTTCTCAACATGTGTGAGAAGGTATCTTCTTAATGCAATACTGCAGGGGTGGTCATAACCCCTGCAGATTGAGTTTTTTTTAACTTATTGAGATAGAATATTGCAAGTTTGATATTGATCTACTGGAAGCTTTGGTTTGCTATGAATTTTTTCAGGATATTCTTGTGTGACTTCGTTCATCTATGATATTTGAATAGACTAAATATTCAAATGATATTTGTGTTACAGTGATTTTTTGAACCTTTTTTTTTCCTCTCCTTTGCTTTGAATTTCCTCTTAAAAGTGACGTCACTGAAGTACTAGTTTGTGAGGCAAACCCAGTCTCCATGCTGAACAAATTTTAAACAATCCATTTCCTTTAAGTTCTTAGAGTAACAAACAAGTTACCAAACTTTTCTTTTCAGGAGTTCCATATGGTCAATATACTGCCATGCCATCAAAAGAATGTCACATGGCAAAAGGTAAGAGTAAAATGTACAAGCAAGTTGGTGGGATCATGGGAGAAGAAGACACTCTGTGTCAATTAGAATATCTGGGATGCATCAATGTTAGACCGCTCCAAAATCCACATCTCATGTGCCATATGGTGTGGATCCCTTAGCTTTGTGCACATATTTTATTACACCTCATTCCCTGGACAGACCCAATTACACTTAATTCCTTGGTTGAGAAAATGTCAGGTGCAGTAGCCTTGTGAAATGATAGAGAATTCATATAAAGTTGTTTTAGAATATTGCGTCTTACCATTGCTGCACTGCCAGTGTTTACTTTCTAAGACAGTAACAAAGTTTAGTTTCTTGTTTCTGATTCTCTTTCAAATAAATGTTTTCTCTAGATAGAATAATAGCTCAATATGAAATAGCATATTGGCAGTAGGAAACATACGAGGGCATCTGCTTGCTCCATGGCAGGTGTTTAATGATAGTTCGTTTACACATCAGGTAGAGATTGTGCCGGGCCTTAGTAACAATGCACACATGAGATAGAGGTTATTTGCTTCTTGTATACTTTAACCAGATCTTGCTTTTGGAGGATTAGGGTGCCAATTGGGTGCTTTCTAGTAGCAAGTGTTTCTACTTTTTCTTCTTATTCTTTTTACATCATACAAAAATAATACCGCTTTTTCGCAGGAATGACCTTTCGCCACATGCTGTATCCTGCTTACAAGAGCAACCGCACTCCAACACCTGACACCATTGTCCAGGGCATGCAGTACTTGAAGGCATCCATTAAGGCAATGTCAATCAAAGTAATTGAGGTAAATGTGATATTACTTCAGCATTTTTCTAGAACCATGGACTAACTTCATGTTTCTATATCGGAAGGCCAACTGACATTTGGCATTGTTAAATAACTGATGAAGGTTCCAGGTGTTGAAGCTGATGATGTCATTGGCACCCTGGCTGTCAACAGTGTGTCAGCAGGTTACAAGGTAAATACTTGTGCCATGGGTTTACTTTCAGCTATCCTGTATAAACCATTCACTAAACTTTTGCTGTCCCTCATCACTGATGCTTAGAATTGGTTATATTCAAAACTTGAACTCTAATAAAAATGATTGAACAGAAAATTCACCTAATGAACTGGACTGGACCAACACACACACACACACACACACACACACACACACACACACACACACACACACACACACACACACACACCCCACAAAACATAACAGGTCCACTATGTTCACTGGTCCTTTTCTATGGCTAATACCATTTTTTCCTAAAATTTATGCCCCTCCTGTGAAGGTGCGTATTGTCTCTCCTGATAAAGACTTCTTCCAAATTCTATCACCGTCTTTGCGTTTGCTGAGGATCGCACCCCGTGGTTCAGGGTCAGTTTATGTTTGTTCCCTTCATAGTTAAGTATGCAACTGGAGGATCAAGTAATTATTAATTTTTTTTATAATATTTACATTTTAGGATGGTTTCATTTGGTGTTGAAGACTTCGTCAAGAGATATGGAGCACTGAAACCCTCACAGTTTGTTGATGTTGTTGCACTTTCAGGTGACAAAGCTGACAACATACCAGGTAATCTCCAGCTACTTTTTTCTCCTGTGGTGTATTCTTTTCTGAATATGAGTTTTCAGGATTTTGGAAACTTCTAAACGTACCTTTTAAGAGAGTTTTCACAATTCTACCGAGAACATTGTTTTTATCATCAACTTGTGAATATTTCTTGCTAGAAATTTACCTTTTTGAATTTTTGAGATCCCTATGACATAGCACTATCTTTTGCAGGAGTTGAAGGCATTGGAGATATTAATGCCGTAAAGCTGATAACTAAATTTGGTATGCTTGCTATATACATTTGAAGAAAACTTTGCACACCAAAAGACTAATTAAATCTGGATTGGTTAATTTAAAATCTGTAGGCTTTAGAACATTTTGATTTTGATTTAGCTGGTGCAAACTGGTTGATCTTAAGTCTGCACCCCAT
>BCLG01001368.1:68585-102163 GCA_001602295.1 Zoysia matrella | reverse complement strand
GCTGATATCACTGTTCTCCTGTTGAATATGTTATATTTTTTGCTTTAAGAAATGGTGTCTGAATTACATTTATTTTTTTACAGGCATTGATATCTCATTCTGAACAGGCAGTCCTTTGCAAAAGCCTGGTATTCTTCTATTGACGTTTCTTTGAAAACCTGTCGTGCCCTTCCTATATGTTAACACCCTCCTTTAATATTACTCTTGATCAAAAGTTGAAAACCACTCTTCATGTAGGCCACATTGCGTTCTGATCTTCCTTCTTATATGGTTCCTTTTAAGACATCCGACCTTGTATTTCAGAAGCCACAGGTGATCCAAAATTTACCATTATTCATTAATTATTATGGTTTAATTATAACAGATTGCCCTTCCTTGCCTACGCTTAAATCCCTGTGATTATGCTGCTTCAGGATGATGGAGCCAAATTCATAAAACTCTTGCGAGCTTTGGAAGCGTATGCAGAAGGCTCCTCGGCAGACCCAATAATCAGAAGAGCAGCCTATCTTTGGAACAAGCTTTAATTATGATGATGCTGATGGTCACAGAAGTGATTATAATGGATCTGTGCTCCGGTTACAATTTCAGATTAGAAGAATGAAAGCCTAGTGCCATTGCGGTTCTGAAATATTGATGCCGTCAGCAAGTTATATGCAGCGACCACGTGCTCAGCCTGTCAGCCATATCTGCAATGGCGATGGTATGCGGAAGCGCTACGAAGGTGCCACACTGCTGCCGCCTGCTTGGACTCTCAATTGTGCATATCACGAAACTAATTATAGTTAGCTTTGTAGATAAAAGCACGGCTTTGCTGTTGTATCCTGTCATTTTTGGAGAAACACTCACATAATTTTTTGGTACTTTCAAGGGATGCAAGGTAACTGACTCAACATTCGACTATGTGTAGGCTTTGCAAAATCTTAAGCACTGATGAATTCTTATCAAGTGGGTTACAGAAGGTGTATGTGATTTGGTATCCATTCCCACGATATACTGTCATCTGCTTTCTGACTGCCATTCCCAGACACAACAAAATGCCTAGCCAAATACGCTGTCGCTTGATGGCGTCTACCCGCCGCGAGCCCGTGATACGGCTCCGGCAGGCGGCAGGGACGTAGGCGTAGCACGACTGCACGAGCTGCTCTGGGGGCCTGGGGCACCCCCTGGCCTTGTCCTTGCGCGGCGACTGGTGCCCGGCACCTTCCAAGTTCCAACCTACACATTTTCCAGCAGACGAAGTCTGTACGTTGATTTCCCATCTAACGGCGCTACGCATGCTGGGACGTAGGGCGCGAGTTCGTCTTCCTCCGATGCTCTTCTGAATCCCTTTCACCTGCTCCTTCCCCTCCCGAGTCCTGGCTCTCTTCCCCGTTCTTCCTCCTCGGCGGCAATCGTTTTTGTTGGCGGGCCAAGAAATCAGTCGTCAGGTGGATCGGGAGGACAGGGATTAGCGTAGGGGAGGAGATGATCACGCGAGCAAAGCTCGTGGAGCAGCTGAGGGAGCACCAGATCCGGTCGGCCCAGTCCTACTCCGCCGCGCTCACCGTCTTCTCGCCGAGCCCCCACATCGCATCCAGGTCAGGATCTCCCCTGGGTTTCCAGTTTTACGCGTAGGAAGAAGGGATAGGCCAGACTCGCGCCGTGGAGAATCTTGTGGTGTGGTGTCAGATCTTGATGGTCCTTATTATGGGGCCTTGGTTGCATTCATTTCTTGTTAGAGTATAGTTTCGGATGATGGTAGCTGGAAGAGGTTTCAGGGATGTGTGAGATCGATATTGGTAGTTAGAGATTGGGATTTACTTTCCAAGAAGAAGAGAAACCATTTTAGGTCTTAACGGGGACAAAACACGTGGAGAAGCATATACCACATGGGAAATGTTGGTAAAGCTATGTGGGTTATTGAAAACTGGAATAGCTTTTGAAGATCAAAATGTTTGAAAATTGCATGGAGCTTCCATTTCTTTTCCTTTTCCATGAAGCTTGAAAAATATGAATCTCTGTCACATTAGATTGCAAACCTGAAGGATATTGTCTCCTCTCTGGATTCATTTGATCTCATCGGCCGAGATTGAGGTATAGCTCTATAGATTTGTCAGGTTAGCCAGTGTCCTTGGCCTGGCCCTAGATCCAAGTTCAAGCTAAGTCAAACTTTTTTTTTTGTTTCAGGCCCCATGCTTAATTTTTTTCTGGTTGTATCACTTGTTCCTTTGAATTTTTAGGTTTAGAGCTTTCTTAATAACGTGTTAATTTTGGATAGGCTTATGATTGAAGGCAAAGGTGTTTTGTTGTTTACATTCCTTTAGTACAAACAAACCGTAAATGCTCTAGTAAATACAGTATGGTGGAGATTTTTTTTTTCTATTCGGTATTCTTGTCAGTGTTAAGCATATTCTCAGTTGGATTTTGATATAATCAAATGCCCTATAATACTATAGAAGATTCGACTCACTATCTTAGAGATAAAGTGAACAAAGTAATGGTCTGAGAACTGTTTTTGTTTGCCTCGCAACAATATGTAACTATGGCCTAAAAAATACACAGCAAAAATGTCACGACTTAATCAACTGAAGTTGTAGATTTGTTCTAGCCATTTCTCCTTAAATCGTCTATGAGGTATGCACACAGGGTAGCAGGGAAAGGAAAACTGTTTATCTTTGCTGCACGTACGTTGAAGTTACTGTAATTAGATACATTAGAGTAGAAGCCCGTGATGTTCAACACAATTAGCTTCTATATGATATGAGCTCAGTAATTTTTCTTGTATATCTTAGTGATATTTGCAGTTGTTGATGGCAATGTTAAACTGCTTATAAAACCTAAATGCATCAATGCTTCATATCTCGAAATGAATGAAAAGAAAGATATCCTGCCCATGTTAATTAGTCACCCCCTTTTTTGGGGGTTGCATATCAATTTTGTTTATGTTGCAGCTGTCTACTGCTTGAATATTCTTTCCCATAAATCAGCATTATGCTGGTTTTACTGCATGTCAGTTTTTTTTATGTATTATGAGTGTTGTGACCTAGATGCCTACATGGTGCAAACCAGTGAATGATGCCTTTTTGACCATCTAGATAGCTAATGTTATTCTATTTTCTAGGACAGCTGCAAGCATTGGAGATATCATTCCTAAACTCAAAGGCTATTAATCAGTCAACTGTATTCAGTTCCTGTGTAGCTTTATTGGCAGTCTTCATATATGTGTATTCATTAGTTGCTAGTTCATACTATGCCAGAGCACGCCGATATTCTTCATAAGAGTCATCCTCTAATTAATCTCCTTTTGCATTTACTCATAAATATGGACTGGCGCTAACAATTAGTTGTGCCCAGTATTAAGCCACCTACGTCGATACCATACAAACTTACCATGGCTAACCTTCAATATAACCTCCTACGAAGGCTCACATGTAACAGGGCTCCCCTATTCTGAACAGTACTGGATTATGCAGCTTCTGAAATAGTTTATGAACTAAATGCTTCATACTGGAGTGTACTAAAGGTGCACTAAAGGTTTCCGCATCCTAGTACCAGCAATTTTGCCCATATGCTAATGGAATGTATTGTATACATGAAATGTATTCATGACCTTTCAATATATTTTATCGAATTTTGTGCGTAATATAGTCATTACAGATGAGCTAGTGTATTTGTAGTTTGTAAAGTCTAACTTATATTTTGATGAGCTGTGATGCAGTATTGCTCACATTTTAGTCATCTTTTAATGAGTTATACTAAGTCCTTTACGGTTGATTTGCAGGAGGGATCTCAAGATTGCCCTCTTCTATGCTGTCTTATTTTGTGTTCTCATGGTGTCCTGCTATGCTGCCCTTTACTTGAGATGGTTCAAACTTTCAGCCACCCTTGTATTTTTCGGAATCCTTCTTCCAGTAGTTCTCAAAATCTCTAGGCATAGAAGGCTCAAGAGGAAAAGGGAAAGAAGATTGTTATTACCTTTGTCCATGTGAATATGTTTGATACTTTGTATCATGTCAGTAAAAATTGGTCAACTACAGATAGGAAATTCCTGGCGGTTTACTCAATTTACAGCCCCAGCTTACACTTTCCAGAATGTTGTATGTATCACCTGTTTTGCTGTTTGTGTGCCTGAGTACATACGTGCGGACGTCCCTGTCCCTGTTTCTTCCGTTTTTTTCTCAAAGAAAGTCGCACGAATCTTGTAACCTGTGTTATCGAGTGCGTTTGTTCGTGGCTACAATCGTGTGAAATGTGTGCTCAATTGTGGCTTTGGTTGGAATTTGCGTTGATTACGTGTGCTGCTTTGCCCCTCAGTTACGAATCCTGAAGAAATTTATTTGTCTGACCAGGACCCCCCCCCTCCCCCCCTCTCCCAGCTGCCGCTATTTGCTGTAGTCTGTTTATTCGTTCAGTCTTTTCCTGCGTTCCGCTTGCTGCTGTGTTGTGGGGGTGACCCTGGAGGAGTGGAGGACCTGGCAAAGGCAGTCTCAGGATAGCTAACACTAGCGTCTCGGTCTGGAAAGGTAGAAACAGTTCAGCCCAGACGCACTGTTGCTGTTGGTAATAGTAGTTTACGGCAGATGATCCTGCCGTTCCGGCGTTCAGGACGGATAAGAGACACGATCTTTATCACTGGTTTGGCACAGCGCCACTGTCACTGACGTTCTTCTTCCCAACCGTGATCCGAAGGCGAAGGGCAATGTTTGTGATTCGATGGCTCGAAAGAGGAACAGCCCCCGCGCTGTCTCTTCCACCGGCACCGGACGCAAGATCCTGGTCGGGCCACGAGCGAACGAGAAGGACGAGCGCGGCGGGGCTCCAGGGACCAGGCGCGGCCGCGGAGCCCGATCATCCCACGCCTCCCACCAATCCACAGCTCCCCGCGCGTTCATTACCGCCCGGCAGCATTCCATGCGGATCATGCATCTCCCTCCTTTCGCGGATCCACGCTGACCTGCCGTACGGCGGCCGACGCCTTTTGACCCGTCTGCTGGACGCATCTCCGGCGCCGGCCGTGTTGTTTTCTTTCTTGCCGCAAGTGGGTGGTTTTGGCATCCACCGAGGGAGGCCATACTGGGATCGCAGGACGGGACACAGCCGTTCGTTCTGCTCCGGGTAATCCGATTATCCGAACCTGAGACTTGCGAACCCGTATTCTATCACCAGGGGACAAGGCGCGATATCTAAGCTACTCAATCCACGCACGTGCTCGGTGCTCGTATAGGGGCCGCTTAGTGCATGCGTGTCTTGACCTGCTTCGTGCCGTGCACTACCGCGCGCACGGCGCACCGCACTCCGGGTCTTCAGTGTCAGTGTACGCACTCCACGCGACGGGGTCAGGCGGATGGTAGGATAGCTAGATTAAGCGGCGCGCCCCCGATTCGCCACACGCTTTTCTGCCACTGCGACACGAGCCGCTTTGGTGTTCGACGTTGGTCCCGGCTTGCTTCGTGCGCAAAATGTTATCAGTTTGTCTTTGACCACCAGCAGCAGCAGCAAACGAGGCTTTTAGTTTGGCATCATGTGTGCCGATCGACCAGTACCGGGTCTTCATCAGAAAGCCAATGGATGGCAAGGAGGACTACTAGCCACCATGTGAGTAGGAGCCGTTTAGCGGAAAGCATTACTAGCCACAATGGAGTAGCCGATTAGCGGAAAGCAGGGGCGCGTTATATCGATCGTGGCGCGCGCACGAGTGCCCAAACGGGGCGCGACAGGTGCTCGTGCCAAATGATGGCTGCTCCGTCTTTCCGAGCTTCTTCGTCCGGCGCCGCGATCCGGCACGCTTCTCCCCGCGCGAGCTCGACGGCCGAGTGCTTTTTTACGTGCGGCTAATTAACCTGGTCACCGTCGCAGCGCACATTGATTAGGAGGTGCGCTCGTCATCGAGTTGTCCGTTGATCATGGGCGCCCGGCTGTCCGTTGAGCAGGCGACACATCCTTGTGCACTCGCGTAGTTGCGTTTTTAGGTTAAAGCAAAGGGTCGCGTAATATGGGAGATGTGGGAACACCATTCTTTGTTCACGCTTTTGCCTTTAATTTCTTAACCTGTTGCTCATGGTGTTGCGCAACAGGATTGCCTACATGCTGTCTAGTGAAATCGATGTTAAATCACAAAATCAGGTGCTCTATCATATTTTGCAGAAAAGCAGGTCAGACTGAACAGTCTGGACAAGTGATTTTCTTTTTTGACGATCCTGAGCAAGTCGTTTTTTTTTAGATGCTGCAGTGGGGGGATAAAAAGATAGTCAGTGATTTTCATTTCAACTCGAGATAGCCATCTCGTGATAACAGGTAGCTACACTCCTCGTCGGTAGTCCTTAATTTTAATTAACAAGAGATCAGATAAGTATTGTTGCAGTGGCCAAGACCGACCGCACAGCTAGCACTGATGGAGTTTTGGTCATAAGAAATGATGCGAGCAAAGGTGTGCAAGTGCAATCCATATCCTCCTTTTCCTGGTCAAAGGCTTCGTTTGGCCATCCCTACGAATGGCACTGTGGGAGCTTTCTCTGTGTCCATGCACCATTACTCCCTCCGTTCAAAAAATATTAACATTTTTAGATTCAAAGTCAAATTTTTATCACTTTGACCACTAATAATATATAATAAATAATATTTCATCATATAAAAATTGAGACAATATTGTTTCAACAATAATTTTTTAGTTTAATTATGATTCAACCATTGATTTTTAGATTTTGTGATTCAGCCATCATTTTTTGAAAGCTAAACTCAATTGTACCACAAATCTGTTAAGTGAATCTAACCGTGTTAATTTTTAGTATGAAAAGACAAATTTGCCCTTTGTAATTGTATCATTATATTGTTAATTTTATTGTATTTATATAAGAATTAAAAATCTAAATTTGAAATTGTGGACATAATTTGACACAAAATTTCAAATTTTGAAATCTTAATTTCAAAATTTTGAAAATTTGAAATCCATGGTAAATCACAAAGGATAATTTTGTCTTTTCACAAAAAAAAAAAATTAACACCGTTAGAGTCATTTAACGGACGTGTGGCTCAATTGAGATTGGCTTTAAAAAAGTGATGGCTAAATCACAATATCTAAAATTTAATGACTAAATCATAATTAGACTAAAAATCTATGGCTGAAACACAATGGTCCAATAAAAATTATATTTTTTGAATTCATCATAAAATAAGTTTTATATAAAGTATATTTTTATAAAAATTATGTAAATTTCTAAATATTATTAGTAAAATTGAAAAAAAAACTGATCTTATCCAAACTGAATTGTTATATCTTGGAACGGAGGTAAGGTAGTATATTGGAAATAGTACGAGTACTGTAATCTTGCGGCGACAGTCATCCACGGCTTTAAATAAAGAGGGTAGAAATATAAAAGATTGTATACTTATTTTGGAGCTGAAAATACAATCTTTTGGCTCCAAGAAGAAATATCCAAGTCTGTCGTTCAGAGAATGTTCCTGATTTTTTTTTTGTATACTACCAATCACCGTGAATTCGAACATGGAGAGGACAAGAACTAGCATCTGTTTCCAGAGGGTTTAGAAAAAGAATTAGCGTCATCTTCTAAGAGACAAGAGATATCTCCTTTTATCAAAGGCAATAATAAATAAGTTAAACCAAATCAAAACAATAGAACGGCATACCAACTATAGCTCATAGCTATGGACGAGAGTACGAGAACCATCCAGGTACCAAACAAAGGAAACAACAAAGCTGTGTCTGCCAACATGTACTTGGACAGAATCAGCATCCTTACCTTGATCAGGAACCTTGCGGCCACGCAATGAAGGAATCAAGTACCATGCTGTCTCGATAATTACAGTAATTAGCATGTTCCTGCATTCTTTTTTAGTAGTAATCCTTAGCCTTTGTCACCAAATGTACTTTCTTTTTCCTATCGCTACCAACCGTGTTCTATACTACACGATCATCCATCGCCCGGGCGGTGGAGCAGTGATCAACAGTGGCCCAGAACAAAACAAATGCCGGTACCGACACAGTGCGTATCTCCCCAAGTGTCAAACACTGCGGATCACAGCATGCCGCTGTTGCCAATCCAGTCGATCGAGCAAAAAAAAAAAAAGTCTTGGCCACCAGCTGCTTTGCTCGCGGCAGTACGCAACGCGTCCAGCTACGTGCGTGTGTACGTGCATGCACCCTGACGATCCGAACAGTCCAACCCATCCTTCGTCCACGGATGAATGCGTGATCGCGAGTCGTCAGTGCAGAGTGTCCGGTCGACGCAGCTGCTGAGACGCTGCGTGAGGAGGGCGGCCGGGGGCCCAAGCCAATGATACGTATTTACGCGCAGGACCAGTGGATCGTGAATGGCGAGCGCGTACGGCACTACTGCCAGCGAGCTCACCGGATCGAGCCTCCTGCCGTGCCCTCGCGGTCACCATGCATGGCCCTTGCGACTTGCGTGGCTGCCCCATCGCTCGCGCGTACGGTTGGGGCGGCCGGGAGGGAGAGAAAACAACGGGTGGCGGGCGCGGCCGATCCGACGTGCGTGCGCGCGCGCGCGACGGACGACGGTGACGGCTCGGCGCGAGAGCGACGTGGACATGGCGCGCCATGCGACCGACGCATAGCGGCAACATAAACTACTGCTCTCGGGTAGGCCACCATACCCCCCGCCGCTTGCTCCTGGCCACGAGCTGCTGGAGCAATAATGGCCGTGGCCGCGGAGAGATCCGCGCTCGCATGGGCACGGCTGTTGGTTGACTTGAACAAATCATTGGCTGGCCGGGCCAAAGCCTCCCAGCTGATGAAACGTTGACGTGAGTTGGGCGGACCGAGCTGTAGCGCGTACCACGGAACAGTGCACACAGTGCCTGCCTCCCCTGCACCCGCACGGAACGGTTCACACGGACTAACCGCATGGCCGTGCACGCACGCGTTCTCGCTCGGCGGCGCGCGGCGGCCGCGAGCAGAGGCGCAGAGATCGCGTAGTACGGGGATCCAAACAGTAGTAGTACGTCGGCGTTGTATATTGTTGACCGTGGCTGGCAGGAATGAGGGATGTGTGCGCATCCGTCGTCCTGCAAGATTGATCTGCAAACAGTTTCGGTCGCTGATGAATGTGTGTCAGTGCACATGCCATGGCGCATGTAAAGCCTGATTCGCACCCTTTGCCGTCCTATAATCAGAGTACTTCGTACTGAGGCTCCTCATTTCTTCTCCAGCAGCACGGCTACATGTGAATGCTGTGCTTTAGAACAGTGTAGAATGCGACGACACCGGATTACGAGCATGTGGCTTGTAAAAAATTAAGCAGATTTATTATGAACCATTAACAAAATCATATTCTCTTTTCAGCAACTTTGGAAAAAAAAATTGAAGGTAAAACGACCGTAGAACGACGCAGCACCGTCAAACGACACGTCAAATCGTCTATTCAAATGGCCAACCATCGGGCGTCGGCTCTCTAGCATAACCTTGACCTCTTATCAGTTGAACAGTACTAAGTGTTTTTTTAATACCAGTAGGAAAATGAGAGGTAACGAACCAGAGCAGCAAAAACATGCCCCACGCCACACCCCGACGAAGACTGACTATTGGAGCCCCGTTTTCAACTGTACGACATGGCCAAAACCCAGCGAATTCGGAACGCATCGTGTCGCGGCTGCCCGCGTAGACGCGGCCCCGACTGAACAGCTGATATCCTCATCTGCCGATGCCGAGACGTGGCCGCCTCGAGGGAACGTGAAGTCGGTGTTGCGCCAGGCACGCGGGATCGCTACTGCTGTTCTGTTGGACCGTGGAAATGAGGCGAGAACAGCCAGCCAGCCGGTTCGGCGAGTGCCAGGAAGCTGTGGCCAACTGGGCAAATATACAGTGCGACGCGCGGAACGGCTGCGTGGCGTCGTCGAGGCTTCGCGTTGCACGTAGCCGCTCTGCTCATCCGTGGAAGATAGATAGACCAACTCGTGTGATGTATCGACAAGGAAATGGATACATCAGCTCCATCTCAGCAAATCATCGTTTGCGTTGCGTGCCAAGATCGAGTTCTGGATATTCACGCGTTTTAAATTTTTGGATGAGCGCATGGAGGAGCTTGGATCTTAACCACGATGAACACCGCGCCTGGCCGGAGTACGCCCCGCAAGAAAAGGGGTACCACTACTCGATCCAAATTCGGGCAATCGCTTTTGATGGCAGGACCGGCTGACACCGCCACACGTGTGGTCGTCGCCGCGGGCCCTTGGGGACGTCAAATCACCTTGCTTTGCACGTTTCGAGGGGCCCGGGCGCTCGGTGCCGCACGGGTGCGTCGTCGCGTCCGTCCTATCCGACGCAGAACGGAGCTGGGGACGTCAGTGAGCACATCAACGCTGCTTTCGCGACGCTTTTGTTGCTAGCGCGCCGAGCCGGTCGATGGCGCCCGCGCGATGACGATTCGATGGCCGTTTTCGCGGGCCACGGTAAAACCAAACAAAAGATACTATCGATCAGCGTGGTGGCTGATCGTGATTATCGTTTTCGCCCGATGGTACTGGTATGGAGTGATGGGAGTGTGTGAGTAGTATATTTAAGTAAGAAATGTTTGTGCATTGTTATTTACAGAACCAGTCATACAACGAAGTACAACTCACTGTCATGTACAAATACATAGGATGGTAGTCCGTAAACAAACTCGGTGATTGTTTCTCAAAAAAAAAAAAGACAAACTGGATGATTTAATTGTTGGACTGTAACAAAATAAAATTGCACATCTATTAATTAGATTGCTAAAACACTATATATCCATTGATAAAGCCTGGCTATCGCTCTCTAGCAACTTTAATTTTTTGTGTAATTTAGCATTTTCATTGCTGGTCTATCCTGCGTGGCTGCGTAGCACATGCCATTTTGCAAGTCTGTATACTCCCTCCATTCTCCGTTCTTAAGTTGATGTCGTCGTTGACTTCTAACATTAACTTGATTATTTATTTTATTTAAATAATTAGTTCAAATGTGCAAAAATTTAAGTTGTGCTTCAAATAACTCTAAAGATAAATCAAATTATAACAAAATATATAATATTTATCAAAACTTTTTTAATAAAACGAATAGTCAAAATTGACATTAAAAATCAAGAGTGCCACCGCGTACCATACCATAATTACACGGGACCACACCACCAGCCACAGAATTATGCATCGCATTAGAGAAAAAATATCAGTAAACATATCGCTCTAATCATCTTCCCATGGGGCCGAATTGACAATGTTGCTGGTGTATCTGGAAATCTGGATCTAGACCCCCTCCTTTGGATTTTTTGCGTTTCATGCTTCCGCATGCAAGCCAGGGGGCCATGTCCACCATTCATCCGCCACAAAAGTTATCAGGGCTCTGGCATCCCATGCCAGGTTGAACATGAGCAATCAATCAACTCCTGCAGAGCCACTCGATTTCGTTATTGAGCTGGAAACAATATAAAGGTGGTGATATTTAACTGGAAGTATTCAACATATTCCAAAAGCTCAAATCGTTGATAGAATAGCAAATTATAATACACGTTTCACATTAAATTAAGGTGTACGTGCTTCTTTAATTTTTATAAAGAAACAAATAATTAGTGCCAGAATCTACTTTCATGAAAGTACATGCTTTTGATTAGTATAATTGGCAACTGCTGACAACAATATCTATTTTATTCTTTAAATACACACAAGCACACTTTAAGTTTAGTTTAGCCATCAATATAATACATATTTAAGTACTTAATTAGACATAAAAATATTATTAGTGGTATAAAAATACTTTAATAACTATTTTTATAATACACTAATATATCATCAAAATTAATCTATTAAAGATCAGATCAGCACGTATAGCAATCATGAAAAGACACTACCAAAAAAAAAGTCATCAGAGACGGCTGTTTTTTCTCATTAGCGACGGAGATCACACCCGTCTCTAAATTTACGTCACTGATGTGAATCATTAGCGACGGGTAAACAGCCGTCACTAATATTTTACATCAGAGACAAGGAACCAAAATCCGTCACTGTTAGTAATATCATTAGTGACGGAGAGCAAAAACTCGTCTCTAATGTTAATAGAATATTGACGGGAGAAGGCCACACCCGTCTCTGAAGGTAATAGAAATGGTGATGAGAAACTAATGGCCGTCTCTGATAAGAAACCTAAAAATAAAAAAAAAATATTTTTTCCTCACAAATGTCTTTTCCCTATTACATGCTCCGGAGCTATTACATTATTTACAATAAATACATCCATTCACATGAACATGTTTATAGAATAATATACATTTTTCATAAGAACTATACAACAACGTCATAATTTAGCTAAATCAATTACAACTATTAGATGACTTTGTACAAAAAAAGTAATGAATATTCAAAAAAATTACTTCTTGAAACTGCATTGAAACAACAGCCATGCAAGTTGTTGAAGTCATACGTACACGAGTGACCTTCAAATGTGAGTGGTAATGAGAAATGCCTTCACTGAACGATACAAAAGCTTGTCTTGTGCAGAGAGATGCTTATTCATATCGATCCCTGAATTGAGAAAAAGGTGAAAGAAATAAGAAGGGGGACTCTCACTAAAAGTTCTAACGCACACACTTAGAAAGTAGCAATCAAATGCTCAAGCAGCAAAGTAAACTAGACAAAAGACTAGAAAGATGACACGTCATCAAATGCACAAATCGAATCTTGGTTATTAAATTTACACCGCTTGCTATCTAATTTCTACTATGTCATAGCCTCTGTCAGGGCACCACATGAGACGTATTAAAATTTTGTAATGCAAAAAGCTGATAGCAGAAGGGTGGATGAAGTTGGGGCACGGAATATTCAACAGATCCAGTGAACTAATTATGAATCTGTATATCACCTGCTCTAATTTGAAACTGATCTCAGGCTCTTCAGCTAAAAGGAATAGCAGGTTGCCAAAGAAAAAAAACACTGGCAAATGTAAACGAATTCTAGAACTATCAAGTAGCAAACATACCTCAGTTATTAACCTCAGCTGATTGAGGAGTAGATTGCTCTATACTAGAAGATATTAATATCCACCCAACAAATATCAGATGAACCTTAAATGGTACTTGATCTCAAATATAGGATTGAGAGTGTGTATAGACAGTACTCACACTTGTGCTCGGCACCTTTCTATTTGGCATGTCAGCGATTTTAAACAAAGGCATTACACTACTTTGGACCAAATATTTTAGCTATTGTTATTAACACAATTGAAGCAATTCATAGAAAAGATTAAACAGTTGGTAAAATTTACAGCAGCAGATGCAAAAAAATTTGAAAGGTTACTTGCAAACAAATCTAACATACCAAGGGAAAAATAAACTAGGCAATCTAGAGGACCAAACACCAAACAGATTCACAAGGGAAAAATTATGGAACCCAATCAATAAACTACCAGCAAGGCACTCTGGACGAGGCCACTATGCACCGTGAACTACCTCTTCAAGCATGGCCACATGCACAGCCTTCAATCCGTAGTTGCTGCGGCGCGCACAACATGGGAAGATGAATCACAGACCTCTTGGCGAAGCTAACCTTAGCCTGCAAGAACATTGACAGGTACCGTCAGATTAGTACACAGCAACAATCCAAACCAGAATTGATTCAAACACATCGTGATAGGTTGCGCATGGCACAGATTGATAGCCTTACACGATGCCGGTGGTGATGGTGTCAACGAGGCCGGCGAACATGGGATCTGACAATGGGGGCATCGAGATCTGATGCAGGAGAAGAGTGGCTGGTGACGACGTCGACGAGGCCAGCGGTGACGGCATCGACGAGGCCGGCGAACATGGGATCCGGTAGTGGGGATGTCGAGATCTGCCCCATGGAGGAGAAGGACGTGGCTGGTGACGACATTGACGAGGCCAGCAGACATCAGATCCGGATCGTGCGGCCGAGGTGGCAGATCAGGCGGCGGCAGGGAGAGGAGGGCCCGGGAGAGGAAAGGGAAGTGGCATGTTAGGGTTGCGGGGGGCTCGCGCGGACAAGGACAGACTGATTAAGGGCGATGAGGCGTGAAAGAGAGAGGAGGGTGCCATAGAGCCGGATCCCAGAGGCACGACCGAGGCGGCAGATCTGGCAGCGTCGGGCGAAGTCGAAACGATGAGGCAGGAGCCAGTGCGGGCCGATGAGCGGAGCTCACATGGATCGGGCGGCAGCGAGGAGATGAAAGGGAACTGGAGGGTCGGAGTTAGGGTTGTGGTGTTGCAGAACACAGAGACCATAGGGTTGTGGTGTTGCAGAACACAGAGGCCACTGTTTACTCCCCACGTACATTAGAGACGAGTGTTTCAACCCGGTCTCTGACGCGTCAACATCAGCGACGGCTGTTAAATAGCCGTTTCTGATGTACTCATATCAGAGACGGCTTTTTAACAGTCGTCGCTGATATGGTTTCATCAGTGACGGTTACTTAGACAGCCGTTGCTGATGAACCCACATCAGAGATGGCTGTTAAATGTTCCCATATTAGAGACGGCTGTTTAACAGGCGTCGCTGATGTGGGTTCATCAACGACAGCTATGTGACAGCCATCGCTGATGTGGGTACATCAACGACAGCAATTAGATAGCCGTCACTGATGTGCCACGTCAGAGACGTCTGTCTAAACAACCATATCTGATGTGAGAATATCAGTGATGGTTGTCAAAAACCCTTCACTGATATATTATTTACGACGGCGTTTCGTGTGATGTCACTAATGATAGTGTCTTTTTTGAGTAAATCTATGGTAGTGAGATGAGAAAAAGCATTTTTCGAGGGTTCGTGGATGCTAAGCTAAAGTGATCAATGCCTTGAAAATGATCTGCTTGCACCTAAACTATTTATTTGTCAGATCATATGGACATTCTATAGGTTTTTAGACTACTCCTGAATTGGGAACATGTTAGGAGACGCGATATGTACCATTGTTCCTTGATAACAACCCAACAACTTTAGGCTTTGCAAAAAAATTTCATGGATATACGGTACACTACGGAGTAGCAGGAAACAGATTGATCTGGTGGCACTGTTCTGACAGATTGGATCATTCTTTTTGCAGCGATGCAACAGCAGAAATCGCTTAAATGATATATGAGCAGGTTAGATCAGCATCTGTGTTATTGATCTTCGTAGATACACAAAAACTAGCGAGCGACGGCTTCATTCAAAAATGAATTTTGTCTGAAATTCAAATAATTTGAGCAGCGTGCATGCTATCAAATGCTTGGAAGCTTTATTAAAGAATAATTTCATCTATACCATTATTTTAATTGTATTTTTTATCTATATCACCATATTAAATCATTGATGTATAAAAACTAGACCTCACATGACTAATTTGATAGTATAAATAAAAAATGCACTCAAAACAATGATACGATGCAAATAGCCCTTCCATTAACATAGGCTAGTAGGCTTCTAGATCGGTCTGCTCCACTACTGACCCAAAGAGGCAACGATCAGCGGCAGCTATCCCTTACCCTGTCACACATCTCTCCCAAAAACTTACATAAGAGAGGCACCACGCAGAGGGGGCGAAGTGGGCGCCTTCTTCCTACCAATTTTTTCTTTGCGCAAAGCTCTCTTTTCTCTTGCACGGAGAGAAATCCAGAGCTAAAAGCACTCCTTTAATTCAGCCCCCTCTCTCTCCCTCTCTCTCTCTCTCTCTCTCTAACACACACACAAACACTAACGAAGCGGCGAGCGAGCTAAGTGATCAGGTCGGCAAAGCAAGAGCCACGTGTGATCAGAAGCCGCTCATGGCCGCCATGATGGCCTCCATAACCAGCGAGCTCCTCTTCTTCCTCCCGTTCATCTTTCTGGCGCTCCTGACCTTCTACACCACCACCGTGGCAAAATGCCACGGCGGCGGCCACCGGTGGCGCAGGACGAAGAAGAAGCGGCCGAACTTGCCCCCTGGCGCCGCTGGCTGGCCCTTGGTCGGCGAGACCTTCGGCTACCTCCGCGCGCACCCGGCCACCTCCGTCGGCAGCTTCATGGAGCAGCACGTCGCACGGTCCGTCCGTCCGCGCACGCAACACACATAAATAGCTAGCATGCATGAAGATGTGATTATTTGTAGCTAATTAACGGCGGCGGCGGCCATGCATGGATGTGGCATGGGGCAGGTACGGGAAGATATACCGGTCGAGCCTGTTCGGCGAGCGGACGGTGGTGTCGGCGGACGCGGGGCTGAACCGGTACATCCTGCAGAACGAGGGGCGGCTGTTCGAGTGCAGCTACCCGCGCAGCATCGGCGGCATCCTGGGCAAGTGGTCGATGCTGGTGCTCGTGGGCGAGAAGCACCGCGAGATGCGCGCCATCTCGCTCAACTTCCTCAGCTCCGTTCGCCTCCGCACCGTGCTCCTCCCGGAGGTCGAGCGACACACCCTGCTGGTCCTCCGCTCCTGGCCATCCTCCTCCGGCGCCGCCTTTTCCGCACAGCACGAAGCCAAGAAGGTAACTTGATCGACCGGTAATCCATCCAGTCGACGCGCGCGCGCCATCATATCATGACACTGGCGTACTTAGCTAACAACCGACGGGTCCGGAGTGCAGTTCACGTTTAACCTGATGGCGAAGAACATAATGAGCATGGACCCGGGCGAGGAGGAGACGGAGCGGCTGCGGCGGGAGTACATCACCTTCATGAAGGGGGTCGTCTCCGCGCCGCTCAACTTGCCGGGGACGGCGTACGGGAAGGCGCTCAAGGTAATTACTAGGTGTTTCTGCTTCGCTTTGCTCGATCTTCTTCTCTGCTCTTGGCATCTTCCTCGCTGTCCCTCTCGGTGCCCCCCGTGCGCTCGTGGATTTTGCGCACGGATTTTTTGTTGTTTCCAAGTATAGTAGGCAGCTAGCTAAGCTGAGCTAGCGGTTCGCTTCGTCAGATGATGCTACGTCGACGCGCACCAACCGCTAGGACAACAGCTTTGATATTTTGTGAAAATAGAGCTTTCAGAAGAGGGTAGCATGATGCTGAAATATACTTGTAACACTGGATGGTCCCAGGATTGATGTGTTGTGTTATGCACACGTACGTCCTGGAGTCCTGAATCATCCGATCAGGTCCAAACACACTGGAACAGTGGATGTTCTCTTCTCTGCTACTGGCGCTTCGACGTATACATATCGGACCTGTTCTGCTTCTGCTCTGAACTAACTAACTAACTAACTATATATATATATATATATATATATATATAACTAGACTGCTACATCATGCGTTTAGATGGGGAGTGATCAACGCTTATGGCCGCATAAATATGTTGTTAGCTTTTCACTGCTTGTGAGGTCACACTCAAATGATCTTTACAGATTGCTACCAGATGCAGCATGGACGATTGCTTTCACAGGCGCTCTGCCTCCTACTACGTGCATATGCCCGCTTTGGCTGAACAGCATTGCATGTGGAGATCTAGACTCTTTTTTTTTGGATACCTAACACGATTATATGTTGGAAGAACCCATCACGTTTCATGATTCAACCACGGACCAACTCTGCACACAGATTTCTTTGAGCAGGCAATTAGCAACCTTCATAATTTGCTTTTAGTTAATCAAAGTATAGGTACTTTTGTAAGCTGAAGTTAACAATGCTCAACCTTTCTCTATCCATATATAATTGTAGTTAAGTGTCATGTTTTCCTTCCAAATGAATCTATGCATTTTTCAAGGCCAGAGACAGCTATGACAAGAAAGTAACATTTAAATGATAGTATTGGCCGGTGCCCAATTCCTCCTTGCACATTTGAGGATTTCGCTATGCAAAAAAAGTATACAATTTTCCTTTTCCATAAAATTTTAATTTCAAAAAACATCTCACATAAATATTGTTCTTTTCGTATAGTCTCGTGCTGCTATACTCGGAGTAATAGAGAGAAAAATGGAAGACAGGGTACAGAAAATGTGCAAAGAAAA
The DNA here is from genome assembly GCA_001602295.1 of Zoysia matrella. Taxonomy (NCBI): domain Eukaryota; kingdom Viridiplantae; phylum Streptophyta; class Magnoliopsida; order Poales; family Poaceae; genus Zoysia; species Zoysia matrella. Next base: position 84,283 of record BCLG01001368.1, on the reverse strand, counting down.
TTCAAGCGTAGAAGAAGATGATCTTCTTGGATGGGCCCTGAAGCACTCTAATCTCTCCAAAGAACAGATCCTGGACCTCTTGCTGAGCCTGCTCTTCGCAGGGCATGAGACGTCGTCAATGGCGCTAGCCCTGGCCATCTTCTTCCTTGAAGGATGCCCTAAAGCAGTCCAAGAGCTCCGGGTACAAATTCACACAAAAAACAGAGCTTAATTTGATCCACCTAACTTTCACCGAACATTTCAAACTTACACCACTGACATGACTTGCAGGAGGAGCATCTTGAGATCGCTAGGAGACGGAGACTAAGAGGGGACTCCACATTGAGCTGGGAAGACTACAAGGAGATGGTTTTCACACAGTGTGTAAGCCCATTTGTTCCGTTCGTTCCTTCCACAGCAGCAACGCTAGTGCAAGCTTGCTAGACCGATGTGTGCTCCGCTGTTTGATTCCATGATTCCATCCCTTTCAGTAGTTGCGTACGTAGAGGATAGCAACTTCCAAAAACGTCACGTACGAACGATGATGGAGAACTCGAGGCTCTTAGCAGAATAATTGGCTGGCCACTTTCGGAGTGCTTGGCGTCTGCTTGTGCTCTCCGAGAGCAGATCTTTGTTTATTATTATTTATTTTTTTTGTTTTTGGATGTTTCGAGAATGTGAGGCCCATGTCTTGCAACAGTCCAAATACTTTGAGAAGTACACATTGTTCTTGTATAGCGTACACAGCGGGAAGGTATCTGTACCGTATCTCGCTGTGCAGAAGGTACAAGCTTGGCATGCGTGTCAAGAATCATTCAGCCAAGATGCTTCAGTAGTTTTCTTTTTTTGTATATGTTACAGTATTTGAAATTTAGACTAGACGTTTTTTATAACACTATCTGATTCATCAATGTTACATGTTGCAGGTTATAAACGAGACATTACGGCTTGGCAACGTGGTCAGGTTCCTACACCGGAAAGTCATTCGTGACGTTCACTACAATGGTAGCTTTACCACTCCGCCTCATCTCTCGATTCAGAAAAAATCGAGCACACATTTCACAACAGGTGCTAACAAGTCGCTCGACGTTGCATGTTCTGATCATGAAGGGTACGACATTCCAAAAGGATGGAAAATTCTACCGGTATTAGCGGCGGTCCATCTCGATTCGGCCTTGTACGAAGACCCCAACAGTTTCAATCCTTGGAGATGGAAGGTCAGTGCCCCTGCAAACCGTGTCCTTTCAGGTCAATCACAGACCAAGTTCAATCTGCACATTGACTGAAATACTTCAAGAACAAATTGGAACATGAAAAAGGAGCACAGCTTAAATCCTGTGAAGATCACGGTATCTTGTTTCTGCTTAGCTCCATGATCGATAGGACCATGAACCTGGCATGAGAGCGAAAGTTCATCTCTCACACGTGCGCTCAGCTTCGTCTAGATCCGATGCTCTTATGAGCCGTTCACTGCACCAGCGTAGTCTTGGGTGTATTCGACCTGCATCGGTGGTCTGGTGCTCATAGCTTTGTTCTCTATGGTTGCAGAGCAACGCGCCGTGCACGGCGCAGACCGGCAGCTTCATGCCGTACGGCGGCGGGCCGCGGCTGTGCGCCGGGTCGGAGCTCGCCAAGCTCGAGATCGCCGTCTTCTTGCACCACCTGGTGCTCAACTTCCGGTGGGAGCTCGCCGAGCCGGACCAGGCGTTCGTCTACCCGTTCGTCGACTTCCCAAATGGCCTGCCGATCAGGGTCCAGAGAATTGCAAAGGAAGAGCAGTGAAATTTTCGTTGCGTTTTGGGGGGATGGTTTGGGTTTATGTAGATGTGGTAAAGATGATACAGGACTTATATGTAGAGGTAAAAAAGAAGAGAGTATGATTGTAGAGTTGTAATAAAGCCGGCCCTGGGCCTAATCAAGTATAATAATACTAGAAAATATAGAGGGTGTCTTGCAGTCCTCTCATGTCACAACTTAATATACGAAACCTCAAACACAATCTCAGCCCCTCATCACATCACGTCGATAGTAATTTTTCAACCGTTCGATTGAAGTGATGAAGATCGATCCTCACCGTCAAACCACACCCCACCGCCGGAGCAAGCCCACGCCCCCTTCCCAGGCACGCTCCCCCATCTTCCGCATCCCCGGCTCCCCGGCGCACCTCCACCGAAGCAGCCCCTCCCTAGCCGGCACGCGACTCCCGCTCCTCCTCCCTTAGGTCGTCGCCGCAGCCTGCCCATCGCCCCCGCCTCCGTCCCCAGTCCCGAGCGTCGCCGAGGCGTGGGGCAGAGCGGGTCCGCCTCGTCACGGTGGCGCAGGGAAGAGCGGGCCTACGGCTCTAGCTCAGGGAGCCTGAATGGGATGCCATGCAGCTGGTGTCTATATCACAAAGAGCTGAGAGCCCTCCATCAGATTGACTCCACCATTGCTTCATCCAACTGTGGTGCAAACATGATTGCTCCACATCAGCATGCGGCAACTAGTAGCACAATGTAGTCTCATTTAATTTTTTTCTCTCTCCAATTCGTTGCTGACTCGAAAAAAAGCATCTCAGTCTACTATCTTTTGTAATCTTTGGTGTAACTGATTGCACAATGACTCATTCTTTCTTTCTTTTGCTTTCATGCCCACTAGTTGTTTGTTGTAATGTCAAGCAGAGCACATTTTAATATTCCCCAAAGAAATGGTACCTTATCATTTTGGACATTGATCTATCACTGCCTCAAGTCTGTTAATTAAAAATAAACTCTCAGCCCAATTAGATTCAGCTTGAATAGAAAAGTTACATATGTCTATTTAATCTTCTCTGATTTTTGTTCCATCTATGTTTCAGACTCAATGTTCTGCACTTTTGTCTTTCTAATAACTGTAATAAAATTGCCTCAGATGGAGCGCTTATTTACTGTTCCCTTGATGATATTTAATCAGCTCGATTACATTTTCTAGATCTATGGAACTTCAACTGCTAGCCTACTCTAATTTCCTAGGGACTAAATGTCTTTTGTTTTTATTGTTTATCAAACTCCAACTGCTAAAATTTGGTTTATCATGCGAATTCTGGTTTATTTAAATATCAATGCTTGATCCCCACACACTGAAATCACATTCTTTTGCTGTGAAACATGCTTCAGAACTCTCGTCGGTGCATGCCTGTGATTACATTTTTTGGGCACTTCTGGTGATAATTACTTTTTATATTCTTTGGCAGACCAAATAATTTCGTTGTGTTCTTCCAATTTACTCCATATGAACAACCTGCATTAAGCAAAAGCTATTTCCTCCCAGAAGGTTCGAGGTATTTGTACAAAACAAGGGGGATTTGGAACTAGTTTTTTTTTCCCCTATTATCTGATTAATGGGGTGTGATAAAGGTGAAGTATATAAACACCTTATTATTGCCTTGGAATTAGCGGGATGACAATTCTTAATCTTTGTGTCTTTTTAGTAGTTTGTCTGGAATGTGTTCCTTAGAAGCTTAGGATTTAGAGATTATTTTTAAAATTAAGTTCACTGAAAGTTGTGCCATGTGTAGGCTAGAGGTTAACTATGATTTGGTGATAGCTAAGACTTAGATGCCTCTATCCAATCTATTTTATTTACCCCAAAGGTCATTGACTGTTCTGATTTGCTTATGATTGATTACAAGCGTGATACTGTATAGAACTTTATCTACTTTTTATGATTATCATAGTCCTTAAGATGTATCAACAAGAAGAGAAGAGCGGCGCGCTATTTTTCTAGTGTAATTTAAATTTTGGAGAGTCAGGCATAATTTTTTGATCTGGTCTTGCATACCTTTCAATTCCTTTTCTTAATAAATATTCTTACAAGACTTTTATTTGACTTTTTCCATGCAACAAGTAGCAAAGAGTAAAAAAAATAAGGGTGACTTGATTTGAAGGGCAAAAAGTGGCAAGCGGCATCATCCCACAACTGAAGAGCTGCCGACGGTCCAGCAGCCCACAAAGCCCATCCAAAAACGGCCCATCTCGAAACATCCACCGCCACGAGTAAGTAACAATCAATCAGGATCCTCCACCGCGGTGGCCACACTTCCACGCACCATCGTCCCGCCACAAACGATCCTGCAATATGATGACGCATGCAATGACGCCAATTCCGCGAGTTGCGGTCAGATCACGCAATCCAGCTGTCACCGCCAATTAGAGACCGACTCGTTCTTGCGATCCTGGCCGCTCATGCCGAACCGCCTCACCCTCGACCGTACGATCCCGTCCCCCAGACCATAAATACATTTGCTTCGCCCCGAAATCCTCCTGTCAATCACCAGCCTACCCTAGAACCTTCGTCCTCTTCCTCTTCCTCTTCTAGCATAGGTAGATCCGCGTTTATACCCAGCTAGATCCGCCGTCCGCGTCCCGGCAAATCCAGCAATAGAGGCTAATCTACTTTCCTTCCATGTCGTTCTGTATAGGTTGCGGATCGAGTTCGTGGATCCGATCGCAGGACGGTGAGTCTCTTCTAATGTTTCCGTGTGAAACTTGTGTTTGTTTCTGGTTGCAGGTCTAGATCTGTGGGGCAGGCCTTACATGGTGCGAGACGCCGACGGATCCTACTTCGTCTCGGAAGATCGAAGGTTTTCTGGGCGGCTTCCAGTCGTGGGGATTGCTTTGCATCTTGGACGGGATGCGTCGTCTCCGAGCCCTGTGTCGCGCCTTCGATCTCTTTGTACTGATAATTATTGATGAAGTTCGATAATTATTAGATCTGTGAGATCTCGCTCCGAGCGAGCTGTGCCTCGTTGAAGGCGAGGTAAGATGAAGCATGTAAGATCTCATGTGTCGAGAGGGCAAGAAAAAAGATGAAAAAAGAGAGGAGAGGAGAGGAGAGGAGAGAAAAAAAAAAGAGATGTGACACCCTAGGCCTTTGCCATGTTGGGTGCGCTCGCATGGCAGGCCACCGTAATAAAGAGATCTTTTTGGTGTCCTGGGGGGAGATCGCACGGGGTTGTGGCTTTTTTTGCCCCGGGTTCTACCCCCTGTGTGCCCCTGTGCCTGCTTCCTCGCCTTTAGCTGCTCGTCCCGTGACTACTACTGCGGTATTCTCTTCCGGCCTTGTAGCGTATTAAGCAAGGAGCTACATCGCAAACCCCAAAGGTACTGACTAATCTTAACTTGCCGTTCATATGCCAAATTTAATGTTTTCTACGTCAGCTCTTTCAATTGCACAACGTAAGAGATTAATCGTCTTGCATAGTTGGTCAATCCCCACCAAAATCTGCAAGTAGCCCATGCGTATCGTCGAGAATTATTAGATACTGACTTGACGTGCAGGTTCATATTCCAAATTCGTGTTATATCATATCTCGCAACTTCATGAGGTTACGAAATTTTTGTTTGTCGCATTGTTATTCACCCAAGAACGCCACAAACTTTCTTATTTCAAATCACGTGAACAATATTGTAAATTAAAGTGTGCACATATTAGCTTACCATTAAACTTAAGCTGCGTTGTTAGTAAAACCTATAGTTTGGGTAGCACGTTTAATTTGGGAGGTAGAAGCAAAATCCCATCCGAGCGCTTAAGCTTTCAACGCATGTGAATCAACCAAGAGGAGGCCTTCTCCTGAAATTAACGGACGATCAAAACGTGCTTCTCAGAATTTACACCTCCAGTATTATTTTCGTTACTCTGGGTAGCCAATTATATGTTAATGAAACAACCGCCTGAAAAAGAAAATCTATGTCTCATATTATATGCCAATTACAGCGCGCTTGTGATCCGTGTCTCATATTTTTCACTTTTGGTTGTTTTGCCGCCTTATTACATTTTTAAGTGCCCATTTAATTTGTTGAGATTGTCCATGTTATTTTTGGTATAACTGTTAATGTATCATGGAGTTGCCGTCGTTTCAGTTACATTTGCTGCCTGTAAGTTTGTATATTGGCTTGTGAGCCGTGTTTTTTGTAAGCATATTTATAGCATTGAGTCAATATTCTGCCCCCTGTCTAAAGCTACATGGACGTGTCATCAATCATCGAGGCTCTGAACATCAATTACTGGTGGTCTGGGCGGGTAATCACGTCGGGAGGCTCTGGTGGTGCCAAGGTTATCATCGGGGAGGCTTCAGGCTTTGGAAGATTGCTTCTAGTGGTGGTCTGGGCGGGTAATCACGTTGGGAGGATCTGGTGGTGCAAGGTTATCAGTTGGGAGGCTTCAGGCTTTAGAAGATCCTGGCTTCAAGTTCTCGGTTTGCGTATCTGGAAGATCCTGGCTTCTGCTCCGCGGTTTGCATTATCTGTTTGATGCTGATTCTATTGCTGGGTTACTGTTGCATGCTCGTCTCGTTTGGTGGTTGCAATTTGCCACCTCAATTGTGGGCTGTATCCAGGCTGCCTTTGTGATACTGGACCAACTTAGATTTTAAGCATCTTCATATCAAGGCGGTTTATATGCGGACTATCCTTAAAAGTATCCTGGTTGATGGCACTGCTGATGAAACATTGTGTTTTAAGTCATTTCTGAGGTAATTGAAGGTACCTGTGCTTTTAAAAGAAGTTCGATTTGTACAGAGTCTGGAACCAGGAAGCTGTTGGCTGTTTTGATCGCTGGATGTAGTGGAGTCTACGGTTTCTGTACTCCTATACTTCCTACCGTTTTAAATTACACAGTTGATTTCTAATATAAATTTTGAACATCTGTTTTATTTCAAAATTTGGTTTTTATGTGTAAAATTATTGGTTGTGATTTAAATCTTTAATGATAAATAAAATAATAATAAAATTTTAAATTTTTTTTAATAAGATGAATGATTAAAGTTGATGTTAGAAGTTTAAAGGTGTATATTTAGTTTGGTACAGCGTGTGTATATCCCTTCATAATTGAACTCTCCCATTGTAGAACGATCAAGCTGCAATTGATTTAAAAGCTCGATTGTGGATGAGCTGCATGGAAATTTGGGAGCACCGTCTACTGCCCCGTAAGCGTTCTTCGTGGCAGGTGGATGTAAGCTGTCCCGTTCGAACCAGATGGTTGAAACGTCAATTTTTTCTTCGGTAGCATGATCTGTGGATCTTATCTCAGATTGGTGAGGTCCTCCGTGGGCTGCTTGTCGTAAGGCTTGCAATCACGGACGGAAGGTGGTTCAACTCCACCGAGATCCTGTAGTTACGTTTGTGATCGTTTTGTATTTAGTGCTTTTCGTATCACCTGATGAATTTTAAAATAGTGAGTTGCTGTATTTGAGCTCTTTTTTTTTTCCTAACAAATGTCTCAGATTGTTAGTGTGAAGTTGAATACAATTGACACCCCGTACAGTACTTAACATTATTTTTTATTATTCATATTATTTAAAAAGTTGCCAAATATTATACGTTTTATTTTAATATTTTTACTTTACCATTAAATTTATTTGATATGAATTATGATTTTACATATTTAAAATATTTTTAAATACCAATAATTAAGTAGAGTAACAAGGAGAGTTATTGTATGCAGAAGGGATTACACTGACGGCGGCTAAGAGCGGGAAACTCAGAGCATCTCCAACCGGCTCTGCCAATCATCCTCTGCTTCAATTTTAAAGAAAACAGGCAGAAAATACCCTCCAATCGAAGATGTATCCAACTCTCTATCCCTGCAGCGTTCTCCATCGCCTCTCCTTGGTTCTCTAGATGTAGCGACTCAATCGCACTCCGTATCCAGCAACCGCCGCTTAACTTCCTCTTCGTCGCGCGTCTTTCTGTTCGTGCTGATTTTTGTGGTCGTGAGTGCTCGATTGGGTCAGATTTGGGAGAGATTGAGAGGCAGAAGACAGAGATAGTGGCCGGATTCGTTTTCGATTGTGCTCGATTTGGTTTTCCTCTGTACGCTGCTTAGGTTTCTTGTGCTAGCCTGCTCAAGGCCGCTTTGCCTCTCGCAGCCGGCATCTGTTGCTTGCATCCGTTGCTCGCACACTGCGTCGGTTGTGCTGCTCGCGCCCCGCATCTGTATGAGCTGCTTGCGCTGTTGTTTGCTTGCGTGCTGGCGACTAGGTTACTACTGGTGTGTTGATTGATTGTTATTGGTCACTACTCATGCTTGTGTAGTTGTGTTTATTCTAATTGGAAGGGATTATGTGCTAAAAGATTGAATATTATTTTATTTTTGGGCCAGAAGAAAGAATAGTATAGTTGTTGATAATTCATATGTGATTTGCTATTTTTTCCTTAGGTTGATAATTCAAATGTTAAATATATTATTAATACAATATACTCCTACTATATTACATAATTAAGTAGTAGTGGTTACAGAATAATAACAAATGAAAAATTAGTTACAAAATAACAATAAATATGGTTCAATGAGATATAGAGATATTGAAATAGTGAATCGGTTGGAGTGTGCTGAAATATAAAAAGTGAAAACTGGATTAAGAATTTTCTATATGTCCATATAGGGAGTGAAAAATAAAGGATCAGATGGAGATGCTCTCAGGGAGCTCCATCCTCATAAGGGTGATAATTGATCCCTGCTAAAAAAGATGGTCGATCCACTGCAGCCTTCATTTGTGGATTTGACAACTCTTGAGTTCCTGATATAAAGGGTAGTGACAAAATCCACTTTGGGGTGGGAGGCTTTGATACTGACATTAGGCCTTCTGCTACTCCATGTTAGGCTATACAGTACATGTGCAGTTCAGTAAAATGCATTGTATCAATTATTATTATTAATAATGTTATATTATTTTACTATGCAAATGAATATAATTCTTAGTGACCAATTTGTTAGAGCATTTTCAAAAGCTCCCCATTAACTTTCTCTAAATCAAATTATAAGGAAAAGGTGTAAAAATCTTTCTCCCACAGCTCACTTAAACAGGTCTCTACTTTCGAGGGTCCTCAGAAATAAAACTGGTAAATTTGAGAAACTTTCTGAGGTCTCTAGTCTTATCTTTCGTACAACTAACTGTGAGACTGATTGTTCACTTGACTCAAATTTAAACTATATTTAGAAAAGCTTTGAAAGAAGGTGAATAAAATGAATCCCGAAATTTGTTTTGACTGGCCCAAAAAGTACCTTTGGAGGTGAATTTTTTGAGAACTAATGGAGATGCTCTTAGTAACCTTAAATATTAATCAGCATTATTTGAACATTTTCCTTAAGTGGGGTGATACACATTTTGGGGAATATTTTCAAAATTTAAACTTATTATTCTAGATATACTGGTAAATTCAACCAAACAAAAAAAATACTAGAAATCTCAACGCTGTACCTATACATGTAGTACTATTAACATCATTTTTTACTTTCATTTTATTTAAAAATTTAATTTAAATGTGTAAAATTATATATCATGATTCAAATAACTTTGATGATAAATTAAATTATAATAAAATATATTATATTTATTAAAATTTTAAAATAAAATGAATAGTTAACAATTTAGAAACAGAGAAAGTAATCAGTAAAAATTATAAATAGAATCTGTTGTACTCTAAGCCCATTTCTTCCTGGGCTTTGGTTGCGTCACCTTTCCGGGCCAGTGCAAACGCACTCGCTACCTCGAGGCGGCCCAGGAGAGCTAGACGCCGCACCATCTTGTCAGAAAATAGCCGGGGAGTGCACAGCAACAAAGTACAGCGTCTACACTGGTAACTCGACACTGCATCGAGAAGCCAGTTGAGGCGATCATCTCATTATGCATATCATTGACCTCACGTTTGATCAGCACCATATTATATAAATAAAAGAAAATTATCAACCGTGTGACAAACCATATATCTTACGGGCAAACCCCTGAAAACCTAAGGTGCCGTTTAGGTAATAAAAAATGAAGAGTGGGATTGAGTTTGGAAAATAAATATAGTTGAAATTTAATAAAAGATATGAATGAAAGCTGCAGATCTTTTCTTCTCCTATCCCAATCCCAAACTCATCTTCGTTTTCTGATAGCCAAAGGCCACCTAAATGTAACATGGTCACAGTTCCTTGCTTCATCTCCATCTCGGCGCGAATAAACAAAACTGTACACCGGGTGAAAAGAGTCATTCGTCCAGCTCCTCGCGTTCAAGTAATCACGTTGGCTCATCTCCACATGGACTTGTCTGATTCCCCTGCCCCGACGTTCTCGGAAAGGAGCGACGGCCTCGTAGTCCCCGTGGACGTCCGGACCGTCCGGTGCGACGCCCGCGGCGAGCGGTGCTCGGTGCGGAACGGGAACTCGTCGCCCTCGAGCATGTGCACGATCTGCCCCATCCTGGGCCGCTTGTGCGCGTCGGAGTCGATGCACCGGAGGCACACCAGCAGCGCCCGGTTCAGCACCCGCGGAGGCGGCGGCGCCGCGATGCGAGGGTCCACCAGATCCTCCACGCGCCGGCTGCCCACCATGCCCTTGAACCACTCCACCAGGTTCACCTCGCCGGCGGGACGGTTGTAGTCCACGGGGCTCCGCCCGGAGATGAGCTCCATCAGCAGCACGCCGAAGCTGTAGATGTCGCTGCTCTCGTTCAGCATGCCCGTCGACGCGTACTCCGGAGCCACGTACCTGAATGTACAGAGTTCTCGTTACAGGACTGTCGTTGCACAAAATTCTAATGTGCCAAGACCAAGACCAAGCTCACAGTACCCGAATGTGCCCATGACACGGGTGGTAACGTAGCTTGAGCCGGCGCCCAGAACCTTGGCCATCCCAAAGTCCGACACCTTGGGGTTCCATTTCTTGTCGAGCAGGATGTTGCTGGACTTGATGTCTCGGTGCACCACTTTCGGCTCCAAGCCTTCGTGCAAGTAGGCAATGCTGCGCAGGAGCAAGTAAAAAGCGGCAACATCAGCATCTAGACAAATGAACCAACTCTCTCCGTTCTTTAATTGATGTCCTCGTTTACTTTTAAATTTAACTTAACGGAGAGAGTATTTCGCAAATTCGTACTAGCAGAGAAGATGATCATGTTGCATCGGTAAGCAATTTAACGAGGAAGATCCATACCCTTTGGCTGTCCCGACGGCGATCTTCATCCGGATTTCCCACGTCAACGGGCCTGTTTCCCACGTCAACGGGCTGACAGGCCCGACGTCGCCGTGCAGCCACTGCTCCAGGTTGCCGTTTTCAACGAACTCGTACACGAGCATCCTGTGAACACAAATTTATTGCATCACCACATGCCAATGTTGAGTATAGCCAAACATATGACTACTATTCGTCAGTGGCCGACAGTTATTCAGGAGAGTTCAGAAAGCGCGCTCACCGTTTAGGCCCTTCCGCGCAGTAACCGATGAGTCCGACGAGGTGTTTGTGCCTCACTTTGCCGATGGCTTCGACCTCCACCTTGAACTCCTTCTCAGCCTGACCCCTACAACCAATTCGCAATCAAATTTTAGTTTCTCATCCATTTTCGTGTCCAGCATCAAATTACTGTAAATGTCCTTCAAGAACTATAGTGGTGAGGTAAAAATGCAGAAATAACTGTTGCTTCATCAGAAGTCCCAGTGCAGCTGCATTTGGTTCACTTGCAAGCTAAAATTGCGCCAAATAAAGTTCATAAAACTGCATGTTTTAGTTGGATATGTAAACGATCTGAAAAAGTTTGCTCGTAGCTTTGCCTTTCCTCGCTTTATCTTTTCTTGAAAGAAAGGATTGATCGGTGGTGCATATGACTGCCGACGGGCCCAACCAACAAGTAGATGGATATATACGTTTCATGACAAAGAGCCACCTACCCATGTATAACGATCGTATACGCATAGCCTGAACTCTGAAGAAAAGAAATCAAATTGATTTTTTTCTGTAAATTGTTGACGTAGCATGTGGACATATGCTATATTAAATATGTTCACAGATTATCATGCTCACTGAATTCTGAATATTGAGGAGTGGACGTGCCTGCATTGTTTAATGGTTCTCTCTCCGATTTCAAAAAAAAAAAAGGTTAGTTCTCTCTTCAGCAAATTGTTTCTTCTGCGACTTGTGGACGCTCAGTCAAAATGGCATAAGAAAGATTCAGAACTCTAAAGTCCTAATAACTCTACAGTTCTCAATGACTAGCCTCTTTTTTTTTTTTTTTGCGGCAAAGGCAGAAAACAGTCAGCTAATATACTGTAACATTTTCTCTTGTCTTTCAAGAACTACAGGAGTAAATCACAAGTTCAAGAAAGATTTGCAATTATATTTAGGAATTAAATGTTGTTATAAGGGAATAGTTAGTAGTTGCAAAGTATCCTACTGATTTGATGTGTGCGATACACTTGTGTATAATTGAAGAAAGGGCTCACATTCTTAACAAGAGCCCTGTGTATTGCTTTTATGCTTATAAAAAGTGTTCACTAGGTCTTCCTACATGGCCATAATAACTGACAGTATTGAAGCCCCAACGAAAGCAAAACTACAACCACCACCATGTAATGTGACAAGTGACCAAGAAATGCAGTAGTCTAGGGGTGAGAGAGAGCATGGAACAACGTACACTCCCCTGTCCAATTCCAAGACCCCACAGCAATAGCTCTACTACAAACTTCTGTAGGATGATTGTTGATGCATTTACCCTATACAAACAAAACGAAGGGACCGGAATTGTACTATTATTACAGCGGTTAATTTCTTTTACATTTGGATGTTCTAATCATCTTTCGGGGAACGGCATTGTCAATTCTGTTCTTAATCTCATAGTTAAAACTAACCTTCAGGCTTCTACCATGATCCATGTCCATGATCCGACAAAAGCAACAAGAGCAGTAGCAGAAGACAAAAAGGGCAGGGCATGTGCACTCACTTGTGATCAAACAAGTCCTTGACCGCGACCACCTCGCCGCCGGCGAGCACGCCGCGGTACACTGTGCCGTACCCTCCCTCCCCGACGATGCTCTCCTCGCGGAACCCGCCCGTGGCCGCCTCCAGCTCCGCCAGGTCGTACCACCGTCCCCACCCCATCTCCGAGCCCGCGGCCCCGCTGACCCTTACCTCCACCTTCCTCCTCGCCGGCGACTCCAGCGAGCTCGCGGCCGCGGACGAGTTGGCCGCGTCGGAGGAGGTCGCGCCCGCCTCCGCGTCGACGACCTTCTCCTTGCGCGCGGACGACGACGCCGGGTGCGAGGACCCCGAGGAGGGCGCGTGCTCCACCCGCGACAGCGACGGCGGCTTCGTGCCTCGCCGGCGCGCGAAAAACGCGGCGGTGGCTGCCGCCGCGAGGACCAGGAGGACGACGAGGGAGGCGGCGGCCGCGGCCGCCGCTGCGTGCGGCAGGCCCAAGAGGAGGGAGTTCCCGCCGTCCGCGGCGCCGCTGACGTCAGCGGCGGAGGCCTCCGGCGGGGGGCCGGCGGCGTCCATTGGCGGTGCGGCCGTGTCGCGTCTCCGGCCCGTTGCGGAGGGAGGGAGGTGGCGTCGGAGTGGAGGGAAGCGGAGCGTGTAGTAGGCAGCTGCGGCTCTGTGTAGGGCCCTCTGTTTATGTAGCTGTGCGAGTTTTCTTTTGTCGTTGTAGACGTTGGTGCACTCGGCCTGGAATATTTTCTAGAATAAATCGAGGATTATGCAGTTTTAAAAACTGGAGTATCGTGCGAGTTGAGAACGTTTAAACAAATTAAAATTCAGGTTTGATTGACATAAATGACTCAGTTTCTTATATTTTTTTTCCGAACAAGTAGGAGAATCAGTTTCTCATATCAACCAGCACTGTCTTTCGTTTGGCATTTGTTCAGCGACATCTAAACAGAAACCCAACTGACGATAACAAAAGTATAAACACTACTGGTAGCCGCCCTTGGCATGCATAGCATAGGATACGTTAATCTTTACTATCTAAACGCAGGGGCGTTTCTCGGCTTTGTTTTACACCGTCTATTTCCCGATCAACGCCTCGGCGAGCTTCACCAGGACCTTCGATACCCGTCGGCCGTCGGGTTCTCTCACAGCCTCCCTGCTCTGCGCCGGCCGCCGCGCCCCTCCGGCGACGCCGCCGCTGCCCTGCCCGTCCCAGCCAGACCACCGCCTCCCCCGCTCCCGCCACTCGACTGTGCGCTCCGGGGCTCGACACTCACTGGTAGCACGCCTTCCTCGACAAGCACGTTGAATCAGATGGATGGAGAAGCAGCAACAAGGAAGAAACCAGAGGAGCAGAGCAGCCATGTCTCATCAGCTCTCTATTTCACATCCAATCCAGCACACCCCCCCCCCCCCACCACCACCATTCATATAGCTACTCTATGTTACAAAGGTAAGAATTGATGATCTCTTATTTTAATTAATAAATGCCTCATAAATTAGCTTGTACTTTTGCAGATTACTAGCATTGATCTGAAGGACAATTTTGGACATGGTTTCCTGTCAACTTGAATTTTGTCTGCTTATTGTAACTCTGTGTCGTGACACTGTAAAAATATTTAAAGCATAATATCTCTATGATCTCTATTGATTTCGTAGGTTAGTCTGACTTGACTCCTCCAAGGAATCAAAAAGTTTGATGCCTCAAGAGGATTTAGAGTTTCGACTTATGTTCACTGGTGGATTTGTAAGGTGAGGGAAACTGTTATCATTTCTTTAGTGCTCTATGATCACACAAATGACCAATAATTATCCTGTTATTACCAGGGCTTCCTACTTATTTACATGAGAGATTGATTACAATTCGTTGTGCAAAGTATCCTTTTTGAAGATCAAAAAATCTCTCCAGCCGTAGAGGTCAGCATCTGAAAAAAAAAAAACGTGGATCAGAGCTTTTTTTATTATAACATAACTGCAAATTTTATGAAACATATTTGTTGTGATTACCTGACGAGACACTACATAGTATAAATTGTTATCGAAGCACTTGCATTTCTTTGTTCCATCTTTTTACAAGTCCTCTACTATTAGGAGAACATCCTCACTATCAACTACCTCGATGAGACCAGCCGCAGCTGCTACCTTTGATGCACCCATCCTCGAGTTCAGCCTCCAACACTCACAGCAGTATGAACCCCTGCAGCCTTTCCATTCATCCCTACTCAGGATGCTTTAATCTGAATCATTCTGGTTCTGCACCGCCGAAGCCGTCACGCCCGCTGTCATCAAAGCCATCACTTGCCGCCTGCTGTCATGGTGGTGTGTGAGAAAGAGAGAGATGCTGATTAGTTGAGGAGCAAATAGATCTGGTGAGGAAGAGTGACTGATATTTAAAATAGAACATGCATTGTGATATCTATAGACGTCCATATATATATAGAATTACAAGTGTACCAACTTCTTAAAATTACATTATAGCTATATTTACAATCTTCAGATGGATCTACTCATTTTTTATCATACACGAAAATAACTACATTTTTCTAAGCAGAAAAGGCACGTCAATGCTCTATCTGTTTTTACATCGTTTTCTAATAGCTAGCAGTACACACATCATTTCCTTAGCTCCAGTCTTCAGAGACTCGATAACTCAACAGCTATAGGTGCAGTTTTATAGCTATATTGCATTCTCCTTTAAATAGTTTTCCCCCGTACAATATTGGCTGCATTATGAAGTCCTCCATGTGTTTCCTCATAGTGCCTTTTTCAGTCCTAACTGAAATTTTTATTTTTATTTTCCTTCAAAGTGCACCTGGCTATTGCTACAATCTTTATTTTTCATACTAATACTCTCTCCGATTTTAAATTATTGACCACCGTTGACCTTTGAACATCAACTTTGACCATTCATCTTATTCAAAAAATTTATTTCAATATGTAAAATTATTAGTTGTGATTTAAATTCTTGATGATAAAGAAAATAATAATACAATTTTACATGTTTGAATAAGACGAATAGTCAAAG